>JANSMC010000061.1:0-133739 GCA_029299015.1 Ophiostoma montium | reverse complement strand
GTGCAAAGAAAAACGGTTGGTCCCCAATTTTTCTTATTGCCCTCTTTCTTTTTGCTTTTTTTTTTTTTTTTTTTTTTTTTTTTTTTTTTTTTTTTTTTTTTTTTTTTAAATTTCAATGTCATGGCAGCAACCGTTTTAGGCAATTGCTTTCACATGCAGGGACAAAAAGGGTGCCGCACACGAGACCCAGTCAGTGCGGAGACGTGACAGGCATGTTGATTTAACTTTTGTGAAGATTTACTCCCTACAGGTGCGAGTGCTCGTCTCGTATCTAGCCCGTGCTCTGTAGCTTCGGTCAACTCGTACTTGTGACAGGTCTACTCCGTACTGAGTACGATGACGGCAGCTTGTTCTTGATTCATCTCGTACGTCTGGCATATGAAAGAGAAGAAGCGTGAAGAATGCTGATGCCCGACAAAATACTTCGTATTGGATACGAGTACTCAAGACTACTCCGTAGATACTATGAGTACAAGTTAGTAATAATACTACAGGGTCTTCCGTAGCAGCCGGCGTGACATTGAGTGAAATAAAATCACCTGTAAGGGCCAGACCTACAGTACCCAGACCTACGAGTACTTCGTACGGAGTACTCGTACTGTACTCACGTATGTACCCCGTACCCGTACGGCAATTAAGCTCTTGCAAATCTGTCAAATCAAATCTTGCCTCTTTAATTGACACCCCGCCTACCCCTTTGACAACCACCATAACCGGCTCTGACCCCCCCGTTCGGCCACCGTACGAGTACTCGTACTCCGTACAAGCCGCCGCCGTTGTCCTGGGTCGTGCCAAGCTTGGCTACGGCCGGCAGCTCCCATCGATGTTCGGCACCTGGCTGTGATCCTGGGGAGAGAGGTCTGGGAGCTCGTATTTGACAAGAGGAAGAACAAGGATAGCGTGTTTCTGCTTGGGTCGACCGTTACATCGGCAGCAGAACTTTACGGATCAGATGGAAACACTTTTGCTACTCGTAGATGAATTTTGACAAGGCGTTGACACAGGCAACCGCACCCGTACTCGTACGAGAACTCGTAGGCTAGTCAGTACGCCGAAAAGAGAATTAATGACGCTGTCATGAGGCGCATGCGGCGAGGTACAGCTTGATAACGGGCTGTGCCATCCGGCTGCAGTCAACGCGGCTTTGTCCCGAGGTTTTACGGGCAATAGAAGAGGATGAGAATACACGTAGGTATGTGCCACGCATCTCGTGATGACTGCATAATTGGTGTACTCACTTCACACCAGAGTTGACGACTGTTCACGTGGGTTTGCTGGATAGCAATATCAAAGTAGATCACGATTTTTTTTTTCTTTCTTTTTTTTGGCACTTGCTCTATTATCATTCAATTTTTGGCTGAAATGAAAGCAACAGCCTCACAGCACACACTCCACGACACCGCGCCGTACACCGTCGGCCTCCTCGCGAATCTCCGTCACCGTGGCGCCCAGGTCGCGCATGCGCAGCACAAAGTCGTCGAGCGAGCCGCCGACGCCAAAGTAGAGCTTCTTGGCGCCGACAATGCCTGTGGCGCCCGGGCCGGCGCGGCGGAGAATCGACATGAGCGACACGCTAAAAGACTCGAGGGCAAAGGGCGAGTAGATGGTCTCTGCACCGAGCACCAGCGTGTTGGCATGATTCGTGGGGGTGGCCGACGTAGCGTACAGAAGCTCGATAAACTCGGGCGACCAGCCGCCGGACAAGAAGGACAGCGAAATGTGGGATGCCTCGAGAAACGAGCAAAACGCCTCCTTGACGGCGTCGGTCAGCTCGAGCTCGCCGTTGGTGTCGCCCTCTTCTTCCAAGACGACGGCCTGCTGCAGCAGAGGGTTGGCGTCTCTCTGCTGCAGTGCCCAGGTGAGGATAAAGTTGGGCAGCGTGACGAGGTAGAGGACGCTGGGGTTGTAGTCGGCGGCCGTGATGGTGAGGGGGTGCTGCTGCCGGCTGTCTTTACCAACAGCACACGCCCAGTAAAAGAGGGCCAGGGACGGGAGTGCCGTGCCGCAGCCGAGCTATTGGTCAGTTCTTGGACTGAATTAAAAAAAAAAAGAGAAGAGAACATACCTCAATGACATGAGTTGGACCGTCTTTTGTGAGGACGGACGCCGCTGCCGACGGCTGTGGTGCTGCAGACGGGTCGGACGACGACGACAGCGGCGGCGGCTGCAGCAGGACCTTGACCAGATCGACGCTGCTCTCCCAGCTCTTGAAGCCGCCTTCGTAGATGCCCGTCTTGACGTCGTGTGTGCCGAGGCCGGGTGCCAGCTCGGTTTTTGTTGTGTCGTCGCCGTCGTCGTCCTCCTCCTCCTCGGCCATGAGCTGCACCTTGACGTCCCACAGCTCGCGCCGTGGTATGCGCAGACTGTAGGGAGTTTCGCGCGACTCCAGGCTGCGCTGACTGGCCTCGGGGCCGACCTTGTCCAGGGCGACGTCGAGCAGGCTGTAGGCAATCTTGGACGGCAGCTGCGCCAGCATCTCCTTCAGGCTATGGCGCTGTGGCGGCAGCTGTGGCTTGCCCTGGACGGGGAACGCGCTGGCAGCGGGTGCGGCGGGCGGCGGTGCCAGTGCCGGAGCCGGTGCCGGGGCCGGGGCGGTCGTCGGCGTGCTGGCCGAGCCGTCATCCTCTATGTCGTCACCGGAGAAGGAAAATGCAAACGACATTTTCTCGTTTTCTGTCCTTATTCCTATTCCTTGCTCCTTAGTGGGACTTTCTTTTTTACGCCCGCAGCTTGACACCACCGTATCCTGGCACCAGTGATCCTGACACCACTGTCCTGACGGTATCAGTCGGACCTTTCTTTCCGTCCTGCTTGGCCGGTATCAACAGCTACTGGCTGACCAACACGGGCTGTCACACAAACGATGTCGCCTCGATGTCGTATGCAGCTGATCCACTCAAGGCCAGACCACCGAATCAGATAGGATAGATAATACTCGTATACGAGTATTCGTACTCAAGAGTATCGATTAGAAGCTTGTCGTTTCGTTCTCGGACACGTTCCATGGCTTCTTCCAGTCTTGTCCTATCGTGCCCTCGAGGGTGGTGGGAGATCTTTTTTCTGTGGGGCACACGCAGCACCACCAAACCAAGTCGCTGGCCACCGCCTTCGGCCGGGGTTCTGGCGCGTGGCTAGCCTTGTGGCTCTTTCCCCATTGGGGTCGACCACTGACTGGTTGGACGCCGCGCCCCCCCCCCTTCGTCGTCCGATCCGCTCCTTCCTGCTCCTTCCTTTTTCCATTCCACTCCAGCCTTCTGTGCATGTGGTTGGACAATTTACGACGTCGTCTGCCAACCCTTTTTTGACGATGCAGGCTCATTCGTTTCAGGCCAATCTGCCCGGCGCTGCTCACCGTAAGCGTCAGCCTCGGTTTTTGCAGGTGAATGATTTGATCCCTGCTTGAAAGAATGCCCCCAACAATGGCATGTGCCGGTGCAAAAATCAAGCTGCCTTGTCGCCGTATCGCCTGCTCCGTGGCACAGAAGCTGATTGACTGGCACAGATGACAGCCCAGTCTGTGAAAAGGTCGCACCGCAAGATGCTCCCGCGTCCATCCTCTTGGTCCCTTGGTCCCCTTGGAGGAGGTGCTACCTGCCTTGTCTGGCGTCCTGCTGCTTTGCTGTACGGGGAGGGGAGTAATACGGAGTACATAGTACTTTGAGACATCTGACGCCTTGTCGCGCAATTTTCGGCACATTGGTTACTTTGCGCAATGATTCGGCGGCCTGTCACCGCACACTTTTGGTTCCTCTTCCGGGCCACCCTTTTTTTTCTTTTTCTTTTCCCAAGCAGCCAAAACGGTCGTAAATGGGCCAACGAGGGCCCCGGTCGTGTGTGTGTGAGTTGCCGGCAAAGTCGCGGGCAAACTCAACAATAAACGGGGCTTTGACAACGGCCCTGCATACGACGGACGGATATTGAACAATATCAAACGACGGCTGGCTGCTTCCTTTGCTGCTGCGTTGTTTTGTTACGTTGCCTTTATTTTTATTGATTTTGATACTCGTACATATGGCTGTCTCTTGTCGCTAATCATCTTGTACGAGTAGCGGATCCGGACACGGACCTCTCTGTTTGCTTCAAGCTTATACGTCGGAAGCCGAGGGACGACCAGTACTGGGTATCATATGGCCCGGGTCTGCCATGGCGTCGAATGATACGACTTGCTGCTCCTACAATCCTACACTGCAAAGCACACCGATCAAGCAGGTGCCATCTGGTGCATCCCTTGCATCCTGTATCCTGTATCCTGAATCCTGTATCCTGTATCCTGTGCACAAGGCCATGCCAAGGAACCAGTTCTGTAGATGCATCCTGTTACGGATGGAAGAGGCAGCACCGTTTTGATTTGAGAACAAACGGGCGGTTTACAACTAGCAACATGCAGCTAGAAAACATAACGCTCAACCTCCCTCGTGAATACGGCGCCTGACTACGCGTAGTAAGAGTTCCTTTTGATTATCCTGTCACTTATCTTACAAGTAGTATTCTTTCCAGATTTGGTATACGACTGCACTTATACGAGCACCCCGGCTTGTCTCTGGTTGGTATATATTCTGCCACTTCTCGCTGGTTGTACTCTGGTTGGTATATTCCGCCACTTCTCGACTCTTGCTGGCCTCTTTCGCATCTTGTTGTTTTCTTTCCACATCATCCCTCTCTTCCTCAAAAGTATGGCTGGTACCGTCCTCGGACCCGTGACTGCCAACAGCGCTGATGTTCCAGCAGAGAACCAACCAGCAGCAACAGCAACAACTGCAACGGCAACATCAACAGAGCAGCCAGGCGACCTGCACAGCAGCAGCCTCACCATTGACATTCTCGAGGGGGACACGACAGACACGACGGACACGACGGACACGACGGACAACATGACGGACAACACGGACACGACAGACACGGCCGCCATGACCGCCACGACCGAGGACGCATACGTCGTGACCGAGGCGCCGCTGGGCACGGCCAAGCACATCCGCATCGTCAGCATCGGCGCCGGCGCCAGCGGCATCAACATGGTGCGCACGCTGCGCGAGACGCTGCGCGACAGTAGCAGCTACGAGCACGTCGTGTACGAGAAAAACGACGACGTCGGTGGCACGTGGCACGAGAACCGCTACCCCGGCTGCCGCTGCGACATTCCCAGCCACAACTACCAGTTTTCGTGGCGACCCAACCGCGCCTGGAGCAATTTTTTCTCGTCGGCCGACGAGATTGGGGACTACCTGTGCCGCATCTGCGCCGATGAGGGCATGCTGCCCGACGTCATCAAGACGCAGCACGAGGTGATCGAGGCGCGCTGGGATGAGTCGCGGGGGGAGTGGCTGTTGCAAGTGGCCAACCGCGCGACGGGCGAGACGTTTGCCGACCACGCGCACTTTCTCATTGACGGGTCTGGTATTTTGAAGTGAGCTCTCTCTCTATCTTTTTCTCCCCCCCTCGCTAACCCCCAGTGACTGGAAATGGCCCGACATTGACGGCCTCGACCAGTTTGAGGGCGACCTCGTGCACACGGCGCGCTGGAACAGCGATTTCGACTACAAGGACAAGACGGTCGTTGTCATTGGCAACGGGTCGTCGGGCGTGCAGGTGGTGCCGGCGCTCCAGCCGCACGTCAAGACGCTCGTGCACGTCGTGCGCACGCCGACGTGGATCGTGCCGCCGCGCCTCAAAGTGTTTGCCATGGGCGCGGCCGGTGCCGTGCTGCGCGACATTGAGCTGGACGACGACGAAAACTTTACCGCGCAGCAGATTGAGCGCTTCCAGACCGACCCGGCCTATTACCGCACCTTTGTCAAGACGATTGAGAAGGAGGTCAACAACACCTTTCCCATAGTAGGTCTCCTCTGGTGGTGATGGATGATTGCATCTGGTCTGACTCTGCAGCTCCTCAAAGACGGCCCGGTCCAGGCGTTTGCCATCCAGCAGGTCCGCCAGTACATGACGGCCATGCTCGGCGGCAACGAGCGGCTCTGCAAGGCCCTCATCCCCGACTACCCGCTGGGCTGCCGGCGCATGACCCCCGCCCCGACCTACCTGCCCGCCCTGGCACAGCCCAACGTGCAGCTGGTCACCGACGGCATCCGCCGCGTCCTGCCGCATGCCATTGAGCTGGCCGACGGCACCGTGCAACCGGTCGACGCCATTGTCTGCGCCACCGGCTTCAACGTGTCGTTTTGTCCGCGCTTCCCCCTGATCGGCCGCCACGGCAACCTGCAAGACCTGTGGCGCAACAAGACCCCCGAGGCCTACATGTCGTGTGCCGTGCCCGGTCTGCCCAACTACTTTCGTGAGTTCTAAATCACTCCATGGGTTCCAAAAACAACCACTAACAGCCAGGCTTCCTTGGCCCCAATGCCCCCATTGGCCACGGCAGCGTCTTCACCCTCAGCGAGCACATTGCCACGTACATTGCCGGCGTCATCCGCAAGTGCCAGACCCAGCGCATCAAGGCCATTGCGCCGTCGCAGGCCGCCGTCGACGACTACAGCGAGCACATTCGCGCGTTCATGCCGCGCACCACGTGGGCGTCGCCGTGCAGCTCGTGGTTTAAAGCCGGCGGTAGCGACGACGACAACGGCCCCGTGACGGCCCTGCACCCTGGCAGCCGCATCCACTTTATCCACATGCTCGAGGACTTCCGCGGCGAGGACTATGAATATGTCTATGACGGCGCAGAAACAGGCGGTAATACTACTCGCAAACAAAACCGCTTCCAGTACCTGGGCAACGGCATGTCGACGCGCGAGCTCGATCCCGCGTTTGACTCGACGTGGTACCTCGACGGGCCGGCGCTGGGCACGGGGGAGACAGGCAGCGCGGCGGATGGCAAGCCAAAGCTGTAGCTGGAGAGATGGGAGGTCAATATGAAGGGCGGTGACAGTCAACGTTTAGATAGATTTTATTGATTTTGTCGTTCTGTTTATTCGTCCTGTTTACTCGTAGTCGTCCGAAGTAGATGCTGGTGCTGCCGCAGACAAGATGACTAATCAATGCTAGCGGCTGCGGGGTTGCGCCCAGCTTGTGACAGACCGAGGAATGAGACCGGGGAAAAGCCCAAGGAGTGGAAAAAGGACCCTACGAGTACGCAGTACGGACACCGTTGTTGACCTGCTGAGATCTGCGCGCGAGCGTGACTGTCCTTTTACCGCAAATCGACTCGACCGCCAGCTGCTACGAGTACTCAGTACACACCTTTACACTACTACGCGAATCACACCATCACAGCTCGAATGGCCGACTCAAAGCCAGAGGCTGCCGTCCCCGCGACTGCAGTCGAGACCGCAGCTGCCGACACCGCAGTCAATCCTGCAGCTGTCGAGCCTGCACCTGCAGCTGTCGACCCTGCACCTGCCGTCACTGCAGCTATCGACCCTGCACCTGTCGCAGTCGCACAGCTACCAACGGCCGACGACGCGCCGGTGACGGAGGAGGTCACGGCTGATGCTCCGACTGATGCTCCAACGGTAGAACAACAAGAAACACCAGAGGCGCCGGCAGTTGCAGAGACAGTTGCAGAGACAGTGACGGCGGAAGCGAGCACGGCCGACGCGTCACCGGACGATACAAAGGTCAAGGAAGAGGCACCTCTCCAGGTAGCTGAAGAGGTGAAGGAGGCAGCGGAGGTCAAGGAGGCGGAGGCAACTCAAGAGACAGCCGAAGAGGTGAAGGCGGAGGAGGTGAAAGAGCAGGTGAAGGGGAAGGTGGTTGAAGAGGCTGAGGAAGTCGAGGAGGTCGAGGAGGTGAAGGAGGTAGTGAAGGAGAAGGACGTCGCGGAGGAAAAGGAAGTCGAGGTGAAGGACGTCGCGGAGGCAAAGGAGACCGCCGAGACAGCTGCAGAGACAAAGGCGGTCCCAGAAACCATTGCGGCACCACCAGCTCCGACACCAGCACCAGCTCCAGCACCAGCTCCGGCACCAGCTCCGGCACCAGCTCCAGCTCCAGCACCAGCACCGCTGGCAGCGACAGTGGCCGACGCCGGCGACTCTGACCCCGACGAGGACGATCTCGACGACCTGGATGGTAAGCTTCAGCGGTACATCACCACCACAGACACCACTAACAACCTGCTAGACCTCCTCGACGACTTTTCCCCCGCCCAGATCCACGCCAAAGCCCCGGCCGTGCCGTTGGTCCCCGGTGCAACCCCGTCTGCTCCGCCCGGCCAGATCCCCGGCTTCCCCGACATCAACGGCGCCATGGACGACGCAAGCCTCGAGGACATGCTCAACGACGACGACTTTGCCAAGCAGCTGCAGGCCGGCATGGCGGACCTGCTGGGCGACTTTGGCAAGACACCGGACGTGCAGGCGCAGTTTGAGAGTCTGTTTAAAGAGTTTGGCATTGCGGGGCAGGAGGGAGAGGGTGGTGATGCGACGGCGGCTTCGGCTGCGGCCGCGGCAGCAGCAGCAGCAGCGGCGGCGGCGGCGACAGCAGCGGGCACAACGTCCGCCGCACAAGCTGCCGGCAAGAAGCCCGCCGCCGCCGCCGCCACCACGACATCAACACCCGCAGCCGGCGGCGAATCATCCTTTGAAGAGACGATCCGACGCACGATGGAGCGGATGAAGGCATCGGGCGACCAGGCGACGGCGGCGGCGGCAGCCGACACGGAGAGCACCGAGGACGACATCTTGACCGAGTTTATGAAGCAGATGCAGTCGGGCGGCGGCGCGGGCGGTGCGGGCAGCGAGGAGGAGCTGTCCAAGATGCTGGTGGGCATGATGGAGGAGCTGACCAACAAGGAGATTCTGTACGAGCCGATGAAGGAGCTGCACGACAAGTTCCCGGCGTGGATGGAGGCCAACGCGGCGACGACGGCGGCGGCGGACCTGGCGCGGTACCGCGAGCAGCAGGCGGTGGTGCGCGAGATTGTGGTGCGGTTCGAGCAGCCGACGTACTCGGACGCGAACCCGGCGGACCGCGAGTATATTGTCGACCGGATGCAGCGGGTGAGTCTTTTGGCATGACTTTCGACTGATTTTGGTGATGCTTACTAACACACACAGATGCAAACAGCTGGCTCGCCGCCGGCCGACCTGGTGGGCGACATGCCGAGTGCGCAAGAAGCACTGTCTGTGCCCGACGAGTCGTGCAATATGCAGTAGGTAGCTGCTAAAGAGCTGCCTTTGAAGAGCTGCTTTTGAAGAGCTGCTTTCAAGTAGTTGCTTTTGATATAGAGACACTGGTGTCAACACGGAGTATATACGTTGCTACAAGACTCATTGATCAAATGCGAGGCAACAAGCACTCAGTATATATATATATAATATGCCGTTAGGCTATTCCTTCCCAAACAAAACAAACACAGACCATAGCACATTGTCGTGCTTCCCAACGCCAAACTCCTTAACCAGCCGTGCCAGACTGCCCGATTGCCAGACGGCCAGCCTACATGCAACCCATCTCCGTGTCCTCCGTCTCGACCGCAGAGGCAATCTCGGCAAAGATGTCGTCGTACTCGCCGTCGTCCGAGTCAAAGTGTGCGCTCGGCTGCCGCGACAGTTGATGATGCTCATGGTCGCCAGCCGACAGATATGCTTGCGGGTATGCCGGCAGTGTGGCCTGTTCCTCCTCCAGCGCCCGCAGCCGCTCCATCTCGGCCTCCTCCTCCATGGCCAGAAGGTCGGCAATGACGGCATCGTTGTCCATTGCATCGACGTTGTCGTCCTGCAGATCTTCATCCAGATCCTGGCTCGCATACAAGTCAGCGGCCTCGGCCTCTCGGGCGCGCCGCAGCTCCTCCTCGCACGAGAACCACTCCATGCGCTGCAGCTCCTGCTCCATGTTGCGGCGGTCCCAGCTGCGGTCGTCGGCGCGCTGGCGCACGTTGCGCAGAAACAGCGTGCGTCGTGTCTGCTGGGCGGCGTCGCGCGACTGCTGGCCGCGGGCGACGGCCTTGGTCGGCCGCGACGCAAAGCGGAAGAGGGATTTTTTGGTGGTGGTGGTGGTGGTGGTGGTGTCGTTGCTAATGTCTCTGAAGCCGAATGGCTGTTGTTCTTGCGAACCATGAATCGGCGACGACTGCGTGTCCATGTGTGACGAAAAGTGATGAGATGATGAGACATCCGGCAGCGGCGGCGGCGACGAATGCCGGATCGGCGAAGACGACAGCGGCGACGGGCGGGCCGGGCGGAACGGCGACGAGGCAAAGGCCGGCATGGCGGGCAGGCGCTCGGGCGACGCATGGCCCATGGGCAGCGCCGAGGGCATCATGACAGCGGCAAACATGTCGACGGGAGTGGTGGCGACGTCGTCGTCGGCCGGTGCAGATGCAGAGTCGCGATTGGTTGGTTGCGTGGCCACGATGATGAGATGTTTGTAAATGAGAATGCAGACGATGAGATATAGACGTAGAGAGATTGTAGTCAAATCACTGATGTGTGGGGATAGAATGCGTTGATGCAAAAGCAGAAATGCTCAATATCAACGACGACGCGAAATGCGAGATGCACCTCTTAATCACGGCGCGTTGATGCAGGAACGACGCGATCGGCACGCGTCAGGGCGCACTGTCACGTGCTCCTACGGACTTTGCCCCTCCGATCCTGCCCGGGCGTAAATTTCATTGGAGTAAATTGAAAACTGGGGCGTGTGTAAGTGCTCAACGTCAACGACATAACGACATTCACCTCGAATATGCGACAGCACAACATCCTCGGTCTATCTACCCCGACTCAATAACAAAAATGCCGCCATTACTGTGGCCTTTGGCTCTTTCGTCCTTGGCCGGAGCTGCTGGCCGGCAGTCGGCCGCTGCGACGCGGCTGTCGTCGGCCCCGGCCTGGGCCTGCGCAAAGTGTCGTCGGACGCTGTCGTCGAGCCGAAACGGCATGCGGTTTTCGTCCACCAGCCCCTCAAACGCAGGCAGCCGGTCGTCTCCGCGAAGCCGGCGCGCACTCATCCTCACAGCCAGCGGCGGTGCGGCTGCGGCCACGGCGCTCGCCTTTACGGACGACATTAAACGAAGCTACGAGACGGCCGAGCGGACAGGCCGTGTGGCGTCGGCACTGGTGCTGTGCATCAACGAGTATGTGTTGGGTGATGGTGTTGAGTGTGCAATATACTGACAAAGAAGCTACCGCAAGACGCTCAACATTCGCGAAACGATGGACGACCGGGCGGAAAAAGAGGAGCTGCTCAAGGCGTGCCACAAGCGCTGTGCCGTGCGGACGCTGCGGGTGTTGGAAAAGAACGGCGGCATCTTTATCAAGCTCGGTCAGCATCTGGTATGTTACTTTCACAGTTTTTTGTTTTATATGCACTTACTGACACACACAGAGTGCCATGAACTATCTGCTGCCACCCGAGTGGACGACGACGTTTATTCCCCTGCAGGACCAGTGCCCGGTCTCGTCGTACGCCTCGATTGAGCAAATGTACCGCGCCGACACGGGCCGCGCGCTGCTCGACGATTTCAGCGAGTTTGCCACGGAGCCCATTGGCGCGGCGTCGCTTGCGCAGGTGCACCTGGCCACGATCCGCGCCACGGGCCAGCAGGTCGCCGTCAAGGTGCAGCACCCGGGCCTGGCGCAGTGGGCGCCGCTCGACATGGCCCTGACGTTGTTTACGTTTTCGACGCTCAAGCGGGTTTTCCCCGACTATGACCTGGAGTGGCTGTCGAGCGAGATGGAAGTGTCGCTGCCGGAGGAGCTCGATTTTGCGCGCGAGGCCGCCAACGCACGCCGCACGCAGCAGCACTTTGACAGTCTCCCGTCGTCGTCGTCGCTGCCGCTCATCATCCCGGACGTCATCTGGGCCCAGCAGCGCATCCTGGTCATGGCGCGCGAGTCGGGCCACCGCCTCGACGACCTGGCCTACCTCGACCGCCACGGCATCGACCGCGACGAGGTGTCGGCCGCGCTGTCCCGCATCTTCAATGAGATGATCTTTGGCGACGGCGCGCCGCTGCACTGCGACCCACACGGCGGCAACCTGGCGGTGCGGTGGCGCGACCCGGCGGCGGCGGCAGCGAAAAACTCGTGGCGGCTGGCGCGCTGGCTGCGATGCCTGCTGCCGCCGTGGCGCAACAACCGCTGCAACTTTGACATTATCCTGTACGACCACGGCCTCTACCGCGACATCCCGCTCGAACTGCGCCGCGCCTATGCGCACATGTGGCTGGCCGTGCTGGACGGCGACCTGGCGCGCATGGCCACGTACGCCAAGCAGGTGGCCAACGTCGACGAGCGGGATTTCCCGCTGTTTGCGTCGGCCATTACCGGCCGGGACTTCCGCGTGCTGCAGCGGGCCGGCGGGCTCATGGCGCAGCAGCCCCGCAGCGACGACGAGCGCGACCACATGAGCCGCCAGCTGCAGGACGGCATGCTGACGGACCTTATGCAGCTGCTGGGCCGCGTGCCGCGCGTGATGTTGCTCATTTTCAAGACCAACGACCTGACGCGCAGCTTGGACGAGAACCTGCACACGCGGCTGGGCGCCATTGGACCCTTTTTGATCATGGCCCAGTACTGCCTGCGCACCGTCTACGCCGAGCAGGTCGAGTGCATCCTCCATAGCAACACAAACAGCTCGCTGCTGCTGTGGCCCGGCACCGCGCTGCGGCTGCTGGGCGCGTGGCTGCAGTATGCGCGGGGCTCCGTCGGGCTCGAGGCCTTTGACCTGTGGCTGCGCGGCCGCCGGCTGCTCGGCCTGCAGACCAACTTTGCCATGGGGGTATAGAGGCGAGGTGGACTCTGTATAATATCTTGGATAACACATTGGTATATTATACATCTTGGATAACGTCTGTATACATCTCCTGGGTAAAACCTGTATATACAATCTACACTTGGTATTGGCTGGTTGAAAAAAGGCGAACAGAAAAAGGCGAACAAAAACAGAAAACATAACGCCAGTATACAAGAAAACAAAATGGCCACGACCATCCCCTAAATCGCTTTCCCCAGCACACCCTCCGCCGGCGAGCCCACACGCCGCCGCCGCCGCGCCAGCACCTCGCGCAGCCAGTCCGACAGCGTGAAGCCCCAGTGGCCGGCGACGAGCGCGCCGCTCAGCACATTGACAATCTTGAGCAAGAACAACAGGAACCCGTCGCGCGACTCGACAATGTTGAGCGTAATGGGCTCAATGTCGTACTTGAAAAAGACGCCCGGGATGCTGCGCTCGTCGACGGCGGCCGTCTGCTCGGTCACGGCGTACTGGTTGGTGACAATGGCGCGCGTGCCGCGGCTGCCGGGGCGGCCGACGCTGTAGACGGTGGGCACGACGGACATGAAGTACTGGAAGCGCTGGAAGTTGCGGTCGGCGACGTTGACCGTCTGGTCGAGGGGGTTGACGAGCGAGGGGTAGAAGGGGCCGAAGGAGAGCTCGTTGACGATATGCGAAAAGTTGAAAGCTGGTTGTGCTCGTTAGCAAAGGCAAGAAGACGAGGGAGAGCGAAAAGAACCCACCAGTATGATCCAGGTGATCCCCCATGGCCATGTAGCCGTGCCCGCGCGCGGTAATGTGGAAATCGCCCTGCACCTTGTTGAGGTCCATGCTGCCGTAGATGCGGCAGCTGTCGCCGACGCCCTTGTAGTGCGCCGGCAGCTTGGGCGTCTTGCCCCAGCGCGCGCGCCGCCGGCCCAGTGCCACAATGTCGTGCACGTGCTCCTCGCCAAACCCTTCGTCGTGGTGCGCCAGCGTCGTCCAGCCCTCACCCGTGACCAGCTGGCCCTGCTCGTCGCGGCCCAGCCGGTGGTTGCCGCTGTGGTCCACCCACTGCTGCCACGTCGTCTGGTCGTGCCGCAGCATCATGCCCGCCAGGATCCGGTCGCCCGCCGCGTCCTGCACGTTGATGTGTATGTCGCCGCAGTGCATCTTGACGATCATGTCCATGTTGATCTGCATGCTGTGGCCGACGCCCTGGTCCACGGCAAACGTGTGCTCCTCGGCGCCCGCCCACCACCGCACCAGCTCCGACCAGAACAGCACCGCCGACACCACAATCATGGCCACCGTCCACTTGCCGCCGCCCGCCGTCCGCTGCACATACTGCGGCTTTGCTTTTGCTGGGGGGGGGGGGGTGTTAGCAGACCAGATCCCTCTCCAGTAATCTTGATTGCTGCGCCACCTACGGAATGCGTCAAATGCGCTGACTATGCTGCTGCCCGACTTGGGCGCAAACGCGTCCTCGTGCTGGCCTGTCTTCTCGCTGTACCCGTCGTACGCGTCGTAGCCGTTCATCATGCTGGCTGCAGAAGAAGAGGATGGGGAGGGAACTTCGCTTCGCTGAGTTCGAAACCGCCCGTCGTCGCACCCTCGGACACTCGGCTGTCGCTGTGCGGTAAGGGCGTAGCCTGCTTCCTAGCGCATATCCCAGGATATCACGCAGGTCCGGTTGGCGCAGTGGTGTTGAGTATCGGGGATGGTAGACGTGTCGTGAGGATGATGGTGGTCGTGTTCTCTCGAGGCTGCTCCGACGCTGCTTATGTGAGACTGAAAGGACAACTCAGCCAATTGAGGATTCGCCGCGAGGCTCTTTCCTGTTTTGGATCTTTAGTGGTGGGCCAATAGGCAACCTGCGGCTCCACTTCACTGTGCGTACCTGGCTAGTGCCGCACGTGGCCGAATCAAGTCAAACAAACAATCACGAGCTTTAAACTACAGAGCAAACTATCCTCAAGTATTGTCCATTCCTCAATACTCGTACACGCACAACCTTTGCTATCTAGTAATGGCCAATGATCCAATCGTCAAACTTCTCTGGGTGAAAGCCATCGTACAGACGCATCTCGGCACGCTTGACCATCATGTACCGCTCAACGACGTCGGCATCGAGAACTTTAGCAACTGTGCCATCACTGGCCAGCGCCTCCAGGGCCTCTTTGAGGCTGGCCGGCAGCATCGTCGTAATGCCGAGCGCATGCCTCTCGTCGGTCGTCAGCGTCGCCGGGTCCGCCGCACAGTCGCGAAGCGTCAGCGTCTGCTGGTCGGCGATGCCGCGCAGGCCAACCGACAACAGCGCAGCCAAAACCAAATACGGGTTGGCCAGCCCGTCGAGACATTTGATCTCCCAGTGGCTACCCTCAATCTTGCGCAGCGGCATCTCGCGGTTCTGCGTGCCCCACGCCACCCACCGCCCGCCCGCCCAGGCCCCGTCGCGCACGCGCTCGTAGCTCGCCGGGTTGGAATAGGTCAACGCCACGAGGGCAGGAAGATGCGCCAGGATGCTGGCATAAAAGGGCTCGTACACGCTCGCGTCGTTTCCCAGGCCGTCGGCCGTGGACAGCGACAGGTGCATGTGCGACGCGGTGCCACAGGCCTTCATCAGCGGTTTGGGGTGCAGCGTGAACTGAAGGCCGGCGTCGGCCGCCTGCGACGCAATGGTCTCACGCACGAGCAGCAGCGTGTCGACGGCCTCGAGGGGTGGCTTGGCCGGCAGGATCAGCTCAAACTGGCCGGGCGCGCTCTCGGCATGCAGTTGCTCGACTTGGATGCCGGCGCGGTCCAGCGTGTCGACAATGTCGTGGAGCAGCTGCGGGATCTTCTTGTCGACGTAGAATCGCGACGCTGACCACATGTGGCCGTGGTTTTTCAGTGTGTCGTAGATTCCTATCAGTGGGTCGTAGTTTACTGGTTGGAGAAGCACAAACTCAATCTCGAACCCGACGAGGTAGCTGATGCCTCGCTCCGCCGACAGCTGCAAGGCCCGGATCAGTTGCGTGCGCGGACACAGCGAGACCTGGGCTCCGTCCTGCTCGTGGAAGTTGCCGTACATGCTGACGTGGCCGTCAATGGGGCCGCGTTTTAGGGTTGCAAAGTCGGGGTGCAGCCGGTACTCGCCCGTGGGTGGCAAGCCGTCGGGGATGGTGTCGTTGGGGAGAATGCCCAGTGCCACCTTTGTGATTCCAATGTCCACGGCTTGGTGTTGCAGGACCAGGCGGTCGAACCGCTTGAATGGGATCATGCGCATCCGCGGCATCGCCGAGTAGTCCAGCCAGCAGATGCGCACAAAGTCGGGAGCTGGGCCCGCCGACGTAAACGCCTTCCACTGCTCAATGGCAGTAGTTCCTGTGCCGTGCACTGCCAGCGTTTTCGTGTCGTCTGCGGCTCCCGTCGCGGGCCGGGGCAGCTCGAGCCCGAGGTTGTAGACGCGGTTGGCATTCTCAAACAGAACCGACTGGACGAGCTCGCCAGCCGTCTGCGCACTCAAGTCGCCTTCCTGGACAAGCTCGCAAATCACCTAATAGCAGCTGAGTCAGTTTGAGTGATCTCGGCTTCGACCACATGCATGACAGCGAGACATACCGTATCGAGGACTTCCCGAACCTGGAGGACGGCGAGACGGTACCGTTCGGGAAACCAGACACCATCGGTGCTCCACATGACCTTGGACCACGGACACATCTCAAACGTCTCGCGGAGGACAGCCTCTTGCCCGTGGCGTGCGAGGATGGGAAAGACGGCGCCAATGTCCGCATACACATTGTCGTAGACCGTCGCCAGGTAGGCCGTGTCGCGCACATAGGGGTAGCCCGCGTGCAGCAGCACAATGGGGACTGTTGGGTAGGCGCGGATAAACGCCTGGAGGTGGGCAGGCGAGGACCGGGTCAGCGTGATGTCGTTGTCGCCGAGGCCCGTGTGGAACTGGATGGGCTTCTTGACACCGCGGCTGTCACGCACGAGCTGGGCGAGGCGGTGGACAAACAGCTCGTTGAGGCCGGCGTGCTGCAGGCGGCTGAAATGTTCCGAGCTCGAGTAGCCCGTGACAATGTCCGAAAAGGCCTCTTGTGCCGCCTCCGTGTCCATGGCACCCGGCACGTCGAGGCCCGTGCGGTAGCAGATGACCGACTTGAAGCCGGCCACGTTGGGGTTGGTCAGGCACTGCTCAATGTACGCGTCAAACTCAGCAATGGTGCTGTCAAGCACAATGATGCCGGCAAGCACATCGGTCACGGGCTGGTGACTCTCCGTGTAGGCCACGCAGTGCCGGTTGATGATCTCGGCCGCCAGCGTCTCGATGCGCACAATTCGACGGCAGGGCGAGCGCGTCAGCTTGCTGTGCCACGTGTAGGCATACGTGTCGTTGGGATTGCCGAGTCCGTCATCGAGAAGGATGGTCTCGAGGCCACCGAGACACTCGGCCACCCATGCCGTGTAGTCGCCACTTCGCCGGGCAATGATGGCCGCCTGTACAGCCTCCCACGTGGCAGCACAGCCGAGGGCGCGCGAGAGCTGCTGCACGGCACGGTGCTGTGGCAGCGTGGTGGCACAGTCCTTGCTGGCGGCGCCGTGGGCTTCACTGACGAGGCTCAGAAGCGAGTAGCTGTCCACAGCGTCCACCTTTAGCAGCGGATGCGCATGGTTGTCGATGATGGGCGTCTCGTAGATGGCTTGCGTCACGGCGCTCATCTGCTCGTACGTTGGCCGTGCCATTGGGATCGTTCAAGGAGCAAAGTTTCCTCGTGTCGCCCGAGAGTATATCGATTTAGAGAGGTATAAGATGGAAAGATATGTGCATGGAGAGATGAAAAACCTCGTTCCCAAGACGAGGAGGGGCAATGGCGTAATCAGCATACTGCGTACTGTATGCAGAGCATTCACAGCAACCCCTCATGTGCCGTCATCATATACGACAGCCCGGATTGAGACGACTATGGCCGAGCCCAGCACGTCTGTCAGCATAT
Organism: Ophiostoma montium; assembly: GCA_029299015.1. NCBI lineage: Eukaryota > Fungi > Ascomycota > Sordariomycetes > Ophiostomatales > Ophiostomataceae > Ophiostoma > Ophiostoma montium. The sequence goes on along the minus strand of JANSMC010000061.1, from coordinate 116,112 downwards.
CAGAATAGGCAGGTCGCAGGCCGCATCTGCGGTCATGTCTTATCTCACCTAAAACGAACGCCGCGCCTGGTAGCATGATGCATGGAGGGATGGAGGGTGTACTCTTCTCGTACTCCGTACTTTTTGCAAGCTGGAAGCTTTTTTCTGTTGTGACGTTTCTGCCATATTCTGCTCTCGACTGTGCATCAAAAAAATGCCTTCGTTAAGTTGGGCTTAGACAGACTGTGCGTGAGGTGTGTGTTTTGAGATGGTTCGGATTGGGTTTGATAGTATAGACAATGAGGCTCGTGATGCTCAATTGTGTGTACTCAGTAGATGAGGTCGATGCCGGCTCGACATGGCACGTCCAAGTGTAGTAATGCTGCATCGCTCTTTCCTTTCTTCGACGTCCATGTCAGCGCCTGCCTTTACGTGGATTGCGTGATAGCTCTTTCCTGAAGCATTACATACTTGACAATTCTTCCTTCCTTGTAGGAAAGGCGCGAGGCAGGTGCGACGAGTACGGAGTACGGAGTACGAGTAGAGCATACGTAGACGCCACTTTTCAGAAATTCCATTTGCACAAGTCTCCCAGCTTCTACGACGACACCCACCTGCGACACGCGCAACGGCCACAGACCCAGTCGATCAAAAAGTACTCGTACTCGTACGTCAGCGACATGTGAGCAATACGAACAGAATACGAGTGAAGAAACCGGACGCATTTCTTCTTTTCCCTGTCCGCGACTCATGTCTTGGCACCCCGGGCATCGGGCTTTAAGTGCCAGGCCGGAACCCGCTGAGCCTACGAAGTACGGAGTAGCACCTGAGACCCAGAGCTGAACGTGGAGCGTGCGCTGCTGCGATGCTCATCATTGTGCTTGGCGATACTGGTCGACTGCCAGAGGTTGTGCCCCCTGCCAAGCGAGTTCGAGACGCGTGGACCGGCGACCTGATTGCTTGGCTACTGATCGCCAAGATGGCCCAAATGCCATGCCAGCACATGACTGCTCGTTGGCAATAGTCCTTTATTGGGCCATTGACCGTTGTCTAACCCGTTGCCTAACAATCGAACAAGCCAGGTACCGCTTTACTTACACTTTTCCGCAGCCGTCTTTCCATTTGCCAGACTGCCATTCAGTCTCGTTTGTCTACTTGTTTAGACCATCCCTTTGCCAGTGTTTTGGTTCCGATCATCAATTTAGTCGCCGCCCAGACTTGCCCAGCATTCTGGCCTGTCTTGGCGGCGGCCAAGCATTTGTACAGCCACAGCCTTGGCGTCTTGCCTTTGAAAGTCCGCTGCGAGTACGAGTGTCGTATTGTTTGTTTGCTCCCTACCCCGTATTGACAGCAGCCTTTTTGCATTCAGGGCAGCTTCAGAGCATCAGCCGCGGAAGGTCTGGACCAGAACACGGAGAAAAGGGAAAAAGAGCAATACTGAGTACAACGACAGAGTCGACAATGGGCACCCGCCCGCAGTCTGCCTGCACAGCTCTCCCCATTGCCTGGACCCGTGTCAGCGGGCGGTTGGCAGGCTCGAATGCCATTGCAATAATGCGATACGGGTCGCTGCCCCCCAGCCAAGCGATGCTGCTCGTTTCTGTCTCTCTCCTCTTGTCCTGTCCGCCTCATCCGGGCCTGGGCGGTCTGCTGTTTTATTGCAGCTCGTCCCATCTTTGATCTTTTCTCTCGGCGTCGCCCCGTTCTGCCATGCCGTCCTTTTGGATTAGGCAAACGGCTGGTCAGGGGCAGGCCAGTTGCGTACTGTTGCCGAGTCTCGTGGTCTTGTCGTTGTTGTCAGTTGTGCCCAGTTTCACTGCTGCGTCTGCGAATAGCGTCCAAATTCGGGGTCTTGGTCCTCTGAATATGGCATCTCTAATTTCTTAAACTCCTCCCTGGCAGTCTTGGTCGGCTGAGAAGACGTTCTTAAACGATGTTGGGCGGGAGTGCTACACGCCGCATGGGCCAAATATATCCTAAACCTTGCCGAAACTACAAAGAGAGGATACAGCACAAGAGGGCTTGGCCAACGTCTTGGCATATCTTGTGCCCTCTGCGCCATGCACGGCAGCCGGGATTCCGTATGGCTGTCTTTAAAGGCTGGAGATTCCAGTCTGTTGTTTTACTTGTTGATCTGTTTATTCATATTTGTCTTTTTGTCTACCATATCTGAGATACAGCAATCGGCATCAGCATCAGCATCATCGTCATCATCAACGTCAACGTCACCGTTACAACCAACACCAGCAACCAACACCCAGCATCACTTGTCGATTGTCTCACTCAAGCTCACAAAAGGACAACGTTATCAACTCGGCGACCTGCAACAACAAACACTCTCGACTCTCCTCAATCTCATTGAGGCTGCAGTTTCACTCGAGGCTGCACCAGCACACTTCAACTCTCCTCAACCGCACATCCTAAAGTCACACCACAATGTCACGATCAATACGAACCGCCGCGGGGCTGCTACTGGCAAGCGCCGTGGTGCAGGCCGCCTCCCCATACAGCATAGACTCGATAGGTGAGCATCATCGTCTCGGATCGTCTGTCCAGTGCTAACAGTTTAGACGCAATCAAGGAATCAGCCAAGATGCTCGCGTTCGACCTCGTCTCCTATTACAACGGCAATGAAACCGGCGGCACACCCGGCATCCTGCCCGGACCACCACCAGCCGGCGACTACTACTGGTGGGAGGGCGGTGCCATGTGGGGGACGCTGGTCGAGTACTGGCACCAGACGGGCGACGACACATACAACAAGATTGTCTCGGAGGCGCTGCTGTTCCAGACGGGCCCCAACGAGGACTACATGCCGCCAAATGTGACGGCCTCACTCGGCAACGACGACCAAGGGTTCTGGGGCATGTCGGCGATGCTGGCCGCGGAGCTCGCGTTCCCCGACCCACCGGCAGACCAGCCGCAGTGGCTAGCGCTGGCACAGGCAGTGTTTAACACGCAGGCAGAGCCGAGCCGGCACGACGACACGTGCAACGGCGGGCTGCGGTGGCAGATCCCGGTGGTGAACAACGGGTACAACTACAAGAACAGCATTGCCAACGGGTGTTTCTTCAACTTGGGGGCCCGGCTGGCGCGGTACACAAAGAACGCGACGTACGCAGAGTGGGCAGAGAAGACGTGGGACTGGATGCAGGGCGTGGGCTACATGGACGCCGAGTACAACATCTACGACGGCGCGCACGTGGAGCACAACTGCACGGACATCAACCGGGTGCAGTTCTCGTACAACAGCGGCGTGTGGCTGCTGGGGGCGGCGTTTATGTGGAATCACACGGAGGATGCCAAGTGGGAGGAGCGCGTGACGGGCCTGCTGAACCGGACGCTCAACTTCTTCTTCCCCGAGGGCGTGGCGTACGAGGTGTCGTGCGAGGAGATTGGCACGTGCACGACGGACATGCTGAGCTTCAAGGGCTACGTGCACCGGTGGCTGGCGACGACGGGCCAGCTGGCGCCGTTTGTGCACGACCGGATCATGGCGGTGCTGCAGACGTCGACGGCGGCCGCGATCAGCCAGTGCACGGGGGGCGACAGCGGGCGTGCGTGCGGGTTCCAGTGGAGCACGCGGACGTTTGACGGCAGCGTGGGCGCGGGGCAGACGATGAACGTGCTGGCGGCGGTGTCGTCGCTGCTGATTGACGTGGCGGGGGCGCCGGTGACCAACGGCACGGGCGGCACGAGCGTGGGCGACCCGAATGCGGGCAGCAACAGCGAGGACGACCCGAAGCCATGGAAGCCGCTGACGACGGGCGACCGGGCGGGTGCGGGCATCCTGACGGCGGTGATGCTGGCGGGCATTCTGGCGTTGTTTGGGACGATGGTGTTTGAGAAGCCGTGATGTCGTTCTTTTTTTTTTCTGTCGTTCTTTTCTTTTATTTTCTTTGTCTTCTTTTTCTTTCTCTTATTTTCTTATTTTCTTATTTTCATCGTTTTTATAGCATGGATGGCGTGGGAGGCTGGCGTTGATTTATTTTCTATTTTACATTCTATTTTCAAAGTTGCATGATGAAGAATACAGAGTAGCATTGGCCTCTGATCAGGGGCTCGTTTCAGATCACCAACAAGCTAGCATCTACGAGAGTACACTACAAAGTACAACACCACAACTTACAGCACTACGTATCTACAAAGTACAGACACAATGACTACTCGTATTCCCGACTTGAATGACCGCGCGCTCTTCCCGCCCTTTGCGGCGCTGCCCGTTGAAGGCGCCTCCGATGCCGGCTCCGACTCGGCCACCACCGACTCAGCTTCCGCCCCTTACCTGCTCGCCCAGATCAAAGACGACATGACCATCAACAAGCCGACGCTCGTGCTCGCCGACCGCGACGGCCACCCGTTTGCGCTCGTGTTTGACGGGCTCGACCGCGACGGGCTCGACCTGGGCCGGCTGGGTCTGAAAAAGGGGGCCACGTGTGTTGTCCGCAATGCGCATCAGAGCGTGCCGGCCGCTACCAGCGGCGACGACTCGCTGACAGGAAGAGCAGCGCGCCGGCCCTTTGTGAGCATTGCCCCGGGCCAGGCGCACACGGTGCAGGCCATACCGGGCAAGCTGGAGCAGGCGGTGGCGGCGGCCGATTCGCTGCGGCGGAGGCAGGGGATGGCCGATGATGATGATGCAAGCAAAAAGTGCGACGCGTGCGGCGACGCGGCGGCCAAGCTGCTCAAGTGCACGGGATGTGGGCAGGCGCAGTACTGCAATCGGGTACGTTCTCACTTTAAAATTTCTACAATACCTGCCCGCTAACAGCCAGACTTGCCAGACAAACGGCTGGAGCGGCGGCCACAGGGGCGAATGCAAGGCGTGGCGGGCCCTGACGGCGATTTGGCCATGATCAACGTATGATTAGAGGTAGAGAGAATAAAAGAAAAAAGAGAATAAAGAAAAAAAAGAAAGAAAAAAAAAAAGTCTACACCGCCTTTGCCACCGCAAGCAACGCAAAAAACGCCCCCGTCACCGGCCGGTTCATAAAGTTGATGCCGAAAAAATTGCCCGTCGCCGCGTCGTACAGGTCTGTCAGCGGGCGGTTCGACGTCGTCCCGGCCGCCATGCGGTACACGCCCTCGACGATGCGGTCGCGCACGTCGGGCGCCGCCACGGCCGCCGCAAACAGCGCCCAGTCCGACTTGCACCAGTTGTGGCGCGAGTCGAGCGGCAGGCCAAAGCGGTACGACGACTGCTGCTGCAGGACGGAGGCGTAAAAGGTGCTCTGCATGGCGTACACGTCCGACGGCACGAGGTCCAACCCCAGCAGCCGGTCCATGTACAGGTTGTAGAGCACGCCATACGAGTCGGCCTGGCCGTACGCCAGCATGGCGTGGGGCGGGTCGGCGGCCGTGTTGGTGGCGAGCCGCTGCCACGTCTTGATGTAGGCCTCGGCCGTCGTGCGGTAGTGGCTGGACGAGGCCGAGGTGGCATTGGCATTGGCATTGGCATTGGCATTGGTGCCATTCATACCACCAGCGTCCTCCTGGGCCAAGACGGATGCCGCCGCAATCCCGAGAATGCCCTTGAGCGCCAGGTTCGTCTGGTTGGCCAGCTTGCCGGCAAAGTCGTCGGTCGACAGCTGCTCCTCGGGCACCAGCGACGCGTTGACGAGGTACTGCGCCCACTGGTCCATCAGGGGGCCGAGATCGAGATCGAGGCTGGTGGTGCTTGTCCCATTGCCACTGCCAGCAAACCGCTTGCTCGCCAGCGCCATCAGCAGCATGTTGGCGCTCTCCTCCAGCGGCATCGGCTCGTCGTCGCCCCCCGGGTACCCGCGCGCCGACGGGAACACGCCCATGTCGTGCATGGCCCACGGGTTGGGGTACGCGCCGCTGCGCTGGAACGCCACGAGCGGCGCCAGCATGTGTGGCACCATGTGCGGGTTGAGGTACAAGAAGATGGGCATGGCCGGGAACAGCACGTCGGCCGTCTGCGTGTCGCCGTCGGAGCTGGTCTCTTTGATAAAGATGTAGGGGAGGCCGGTGTCGTCACTGTCGGATTCGTTCGGCCTCGCCGCGTACGCGAGGCTGCCAAACACTTGGCGGACCACGAGCGACGTCAGCGCGGCGTATTTCGCACCGGCGGCCGCCACCGAGTCGGCCTCCACTTGGGCGTCGAGCGTCTGTGCATCGGCCAGCTCGCGCGCCCAGTTGTCGTGGAAAAAGGCGAAAACGTCGTCGGCCGTGGCGTGCTGCGTCTTCCAGTAGCTCAGCAGGCCCGGTTCCTGGTCATAGTACGCCACGGCATAGTCCTGCACAATGCCGAGCGAGAAGCGGGTGCTCGTGGCCTTTGTGACCGTCCCGAGGTCGACTGCATATGCAAAGACGGGCCTGATGGTGAGTATAACAAGAAAAAGGACAGGAGGGAGATGAAAGAAAACCCACCAGTTATCCTCAATGGCTCGAAAGTTGCCGTCTTGGACACCGCCCAGCGAGCCGTGCTCAATAAACCTGTTTCTCGTAACAATGTCCGACTGGCCCTGCGAGTACGTCATCTGCACGCATGTCAGTAAAAATCGCCACCACCACTGTCCCGCAGACATCACTCACGTCCACGCTCCGGTCCGTGCCAAACACAAACGTGCCCCACGACGCCATGTCGTCCTCCTCGTGCAGCTCCTCCTGCAGCACCCTCGAATACTCGTGCATCACATGGCTTTGCGTCTCTGTCATTGTCCAGTTGATCGCCGTCGACTTGTTCGCTGCCGCCAGCTCGCCCGACATGTCGCAGTACACCTGCACATCGTGGCCGTCGCTGCCGTTGTCGTTGTCCGTCGACTCCACCGTAACGTGCAGATACGAAAACGGAATCGACTGCCGCAGCGTGTCGACGGCGTGCACGGGCGACAGAAAAGTCGCCGTCAGCGTCACTTTGCCGGCCACGTCAAACGTAAAGATGCTCTGCGTCGACGTGTAGCGAAACGACGTCTGGTTGACCAGCTCGGGGCCGGGGTACGCGCCCATCCAGTTGTACGTGACATTGTCGACGCGGATAAGGCCCTGCCAGCCAGTGATCTGTCCGCTGGGCGTGTGTTAATCATAGATTCACATGGAACGAAAAGTACAGAGAAAACGCACGTCCAAAAGTTGGGCCAATTTCCAGGCAGGTAGCCGCCCGACTCGCCGTTGAGCCAGACGTTGAGGTAGGGGGACCGCACGGCCAGCGGGATAGCTGGCGGACGAAGTGGTGAAAAGGTCGACTCTGCTATCGCGGGGACAATGGCGGTGAGTACCGACAGGAGCAAGGAAAAGGCGAGCATTGTAAAATGTGTGTACAGTTACTCGAAGGTGGGAGAGAGAGGCAGCTAGTAAATACCAGTTGGATAACCACCAAGGAAAGTGAGATGGAGTGAGGGAGAGGGCGAGGAGTGCGGAGAGAGTGAGCAGGTGACAACACTTTAACAGCAGACAAGTTCCATCTTATAATCCTGTCATCTGCCATATGCCATCAGAGGATCAAAAATACAACCTCAGCAGACACCGAGGCCGTGTTACGCGTCAAACAAAAACGGGCTGCACGCCAGAAGGAGTCGCCGTGGCAGAAGGAAGGGGCAAGTAAACCTGCGAGCAGTGCAGGCGATGCAGGCAATGCAGGCAATGCAGGCAATGCAGCACGACCTTGCACAGCAGACCGCCGCGGGCCAGACAGCACCTGCCACCAGACGCCGACACACTCCGCTGTCTTCCATGGCCTAGCTGATCCTTTTTGCGAATCCTCTGTAGCAGATGTCGACCGAGTGCTTCCTTTGGTCGACGTCGTCTGCAGGTCGTCTCCATTGGGTTTAGCGCAATCTGGCGATCGTCCACTTATACATTTATGCGTACACTGTACCACCAATAAACGTGGCCAGTTCTAGTGAAGCTGTAACGCGTTTATAAAGAAACAAATCACAGAAACTAAAAAAATATTAAGAAAATTGCAAAATAAAAGCAAACATCCAAAACATGCCCTGACGTATGCACCCTAAGCATGCACTGTACCACCACGGTAATAATCGATCCTCCTGTCCTCGTACAAGGTGTCTGGGGTAAAAAAGGGGCCCCACTCTGCGAAACAACAAGGATCGGCTTTTGCGTCCCAGCCCCACAACTTTCCGTCCCGGTTGTTACCCATTCCAACGGCCCTCGCGACGGACAACTTGCAGAGTCTATAGCGTACGAGCATGCCAGTGGTTGCTCCTCGACCGCTTGAAACAAGCGCTTCCTCTGCTCTTTCCATCGCTCATAGTTTATGCATTCTTTTGCCGATCGGAAGGATTCCCTTGGCCGTAGCTAGGATAAATAAACCCTGGCCAGACATTCCATGACAGTTGCTAGAGCAAGAGCTTCTTCATCCTTTGACCGTGCGTGTCGCACATATGCAGGAACAAACACGTCTACTGTCAGCATAGACGACGAGTCAGTGTGGCCTCTGGCGTCGTACAGCTGATCGGATCGGTCAGTGTCAGTGCCCTCATTTCCACGCACGCTCACCTCTGTCTGCGTCTTTTCCCTGGACGCACGCACAGATTCACATGGCCTGGCTGTCATCTGTTCTTTTTTTGCAACGTGGTATAAACAAACACCGCTGCTCCCCGAAACATCACGGCCGAGTCCAGCTGCCGTGCTTGCAGAACCCCAAAACGACAATACGACAATACGACAATACGACAATACTACAAAAGTACGCCGATCGTATGCATCATGTGGCCGGCACGTGGGCACGTGGCAGCGGCGCACAGCAGCCGAAACAAGACAGGCGGTGAGGCGGCCCAGCAGAGAGCATCTCGCGAGTCCCGTGCCATTTTCCAACACCGTGTGCACTAGTCTCGAGTAAAAGGATCGCATGCTCACCAAATGTGTCCTCGTGACAGGCTACGATCAGCGGAAGGTATCCAAGTCGAATGGGTTACGGGTGACAATTGCGTATGAGCGTAGAGATGATGTTGCTAAAACTTCATCTTCTACTACATCTCCAATTTCTTCTACGCTCTGCTGCTATGCGTTACACATCAACACCAAGACACATAGATGACTCCAACCCCGGTCGACTATAATGCGGCTTTGCATTACTATCACGCGCCAGCGATGAAGCCCATCAATATAATGTTGGATATAACATTGCCTATCAAGGACAGTAAAAGTTAAAAAGACAAAAGAGAGAAAAAGGAAAAAGAAAAAAAAAGAGAAAGAACGAAAAAGAAAAAAGTCGTGTAGTAACAGTGTGGGAATGAAGTAAAAAACAAAGGAAATAAAACACACGCAAAAAAACACACGCAAAAAAATCAAACCCAAACGCCTGATGCTGTCGCCTAAACGACTATAGCTACATGCACGCATCCAAAGTCCAGCTCTCTGGCTGGCCGCGCAGAAAAAGTCGATTCCGATTCATAATGGAAAGACAAACAAGAAAGACAACAGTCATGCAGCAGCTTGGTTCCGCTGGTTCATATGCAAAACCTATTGTGGCAGGCGTGCCTCGGGCTTCTCCCTATCTTCGCGGAGCACATAGCGCACGAGCTTCTCCGTCAGGTCGCTGCAAAAGGGGTCCACGTACGTCGTCCACGCCACGGCGCAGGCATAGTTGAACGGAATCCACAGGGCAAGGCACACGTACAGGTGCGACCACCCGGGGAACGGCGAGTAGTGCTTCTCCACCTTGCCCTCGGCATCCGTCGTGTCGGGCAGCGTCGTGAAGCCGTAGAGCATCCACGCCAGCACGCTGCGCAGCAGCGGGCCGTGCAGCAGGTAGACGGCAAACGACTGCTTGCCGAGCCACAGGAACGCGCGGTTGCTCAGGACGTCGCGCATGCGCGGCGAAAAGTGCAGGCCAATGGCAATCAGCTGGACGCCAAAGCCGCTGGCGAAGCGGGCATAGTCCGAGTGCGAGGGCAGGATGGTGGCCAGCACGTTGTGCAGCGCATTGGACCAGGGCACGCGCTCCGGGTGGGCTTCGGGGTAGGACGCGACAAAGGTGCCGAGGATCAGGAAAAAGGGCGACAGGATGCGTGCGAGACGCGGACGCTCGGCGAGCCACTCGTTGGCAGTCGGGTGGTTCTGCAGGTCGGACAAAAAGACGCCAAAGAAGAACTGCATGCCCATGGACGGGTTGTTGGCGAGGACAAAGTAGAGCCACATAATGGCCGAGGCCATCATGCGGTAGCGCGGACGCACGAAGCCGGTGGCGAGCAGAAAGACATAGACCCAGAGACTGCCAATCAACAGGGGCGACATGGTCCACTGGTTGGCGTCGTACGAGTTGCCGCCGGCGGTCCACGTCGAGATGACATTGTTAATGAGGCTGCTGAGGCTGCGCCAAAAGTCGGGAACGCGCTTGGGGCCAGTCTCGCGAATCCACCAGCTGTCGCAGTGGGCAGCGACGTTGTAGGCACCGAGTTCGCAGGCGAGCCAGGTCAAGAAGGTGGCAAAGGCGGCAGGCAGGATAAGCCGGGGCACACGGCGCAGGGCCGACTTGCCCATGGACCGGAAGGCGACGTCTTGCTGGCCCTGGCGGTAGAGACGGATGGGCTTGAGGGCACACACGTAGCCGGTGACCATGGCGAAGACGGCAACACCGATGCGGCCCTGGAAGAGGACGCGGATGAACGGGTACTGGACCCAGCGCGGAGCGGCCTTGTCATTGTCCGTGCTGTCAAAGAGCAGCAGGTCAAAGGAGCGGCTCAGATGGGTGAGGACGACGAGCGACGACGCGAGGCCGCGGAAGCCCTAGTTTTGTTAGACTATATTTTTGAAGTATCTCGGGGCTGCATGCCGACTTACATCAACCCATTTGACGTTGCCTTCTTTTCCAATAGCCATTGTGCTGGTTGGTCGTGAGATCGGTGGTTCCGTCTTGGATGCAGCTGTCCGGTAGTCCAAGTGAATGGGTAGCGGAGGGCAAGACGTGGTCGGAGGTGGTGATGGATGAGATGGAGAGGTGACCGAAGGAAGGACCGCGGGATGCGCAGGAACAAGACTGACAAGGCGAAGCGGGAGTTGCGAACTGATATAATAGATTACTCGTAGTCTATACCAGGAGATAAAGCAGGGGTTCTCAAAAGTAAGAGAACGAGTAAGAGTAAAGAAAGAGTACGGAGTACAGCACTCGTCGACGGACAGCCACTGCACCCAATGTAGAGAAAAGCCGTAAACGGAAAAATAAAACAGTCGGACGTCCCAAGTCGAAAAAAAGATAAGAGACAACGGAATTAAAAAAAAAACGAGTGACTGATGTGATGGAGCGGAAAGCGAAAGACGCAAAGAGGTGGAGATGGGGAGGAGAAGAGAAAGAAGAAATAACAGGGAGGTGAGAAGCGGGCACAGGCGGAGAAGCAGATCAGGACAACACCGAGGATCTATAGGTGGTTGAAAGAGGAAGGCGGGTGGACAAGATGCAGATAAAAGATGGAAAAAGAGGGAAGAGTGAAACAAGAAGCGAGTCGGAAGAGGAAAGAGAGAATAGATGTAAGAGGCAGTAAGAGATACGTACAGAAGGCACGATCGAAGTGGCAGAGGATAAACAAGAGAAAGAGAAGAAGAAGAAGAAGAAACAGAAACGGCTTCGGAAGGAGCACCGGGGAGAGACGACGGACAGACAGAAGAAGAAGGCAGCAGGGAGACGACGATGTGGGTACAGACACCTTGCAAGGTCGCTATCGTGCGAGAGGAATGCTGACCCGGGGTCGAGTGACGTACGTGACTACGTACTTATGTACGTACGAAGTAGGGTACGATGTACGAGAGTATTATGCGTACTGAGTACAGAGTACAATATGCTTATTCGAGACGCAGTGCACGAGATGAAGAACGAGATGAAGATGGACAGGAGAAGACATGGACTGGATATATCTACGAGTACAAACGAGACTGACGACGATGGCCAGCAGAAAGCAAGCAAAGCACAAGAAGAAAGCAAGCATCCAGGTAAGAAAAGACAGCCAAGAGAACCAGAACCAGAACCAGAACCATAGCCAGGCCAACCTCGCGTCGGAAGACACCCGATGTGTGGGGTGGGGGGGGGGGAGGGAAAGGCAATGCAGTTTTTACGGAGCGTGCAATGAAACAAAGAACGAATCTGGGAATTTGGGAATCTGGGTAGCCAGAGCAGCGGCCGCCTCCGTCGTGGAGCGGATGGCATGTGAGACCATGGGCCCAACCGCTCCCAGCTCGGCTCGACGGCTCGAGGAGCGGTGGTGGTTCGTTCCCCTGGTTCCCCTGGGAGGGTTGAGGGACAATGTCTTGATTGTTTCTTTTTCTCGTCTTTTTCCATCTTTTCCCATCTTTTTTTTTCTTTCTCTTTTTCGCGTTCTTGCGCTTACGTCTTTTTCTACATGCTGTTCGCCATGGTACGTCACGAGAGCCTCAGGGGTCTCTGCACGAAAAGTGTACGAGTACTCCGTACTCTGTACTCGTAGTCGTACAAATGAAGCCAGCGAGAACCAGATGCTCAGTGTGGCGGAACTGTCTCGTCCATACTCGGTGCAGCGTACCACCCCATAATCAAGGTTGTGACGCGTGGCCATGTGGAACGCGAAAGCAGGAGACAACGGGGATAAAGACGAGGTCAGGAAGGATGGTACAGAGTACTCGTAAGCACGACAAAGTACCTAGTGATCAGTACTTGTTGTGTTCCTTGCCCTGAATGGTGTTAGGTCTGGCCAGACGACAACGTTGCTCAACGGTGACACCGGACACAAGCCCCAAAATTCATTCAAAATTCAAAAAAGCTCACGAGTTCACGATAGCCAAGCAAAAACAGACAAGAGCGTCTTGGCACTGTCTTGGCACTGCAATACCGTAAAGCAGGAAGCAGGTGATCTGCCCTTCTCCTCTTGTTCTGCATGGCCAAAATCTCCTGAAATCTCTCTGGCCCTGCTTTCTGTGCCGGCTGTTCAGGTTCCATGACTAGTTGCGCGTAGTTCCCTTGTTGAGTTCTTGGCGATGGCTTAGCAGCCGTTCACGGTCGCATCTGCCCCTGCATTTGTCTTGTTTGTGCTAATTTGATCGCAGCTCAGCTTGTCCTCGGCATGTCGGAGGACAGTGAGACGGGTGAGATGCTTGTTTTACGGATGTGACTGTGACGGTCGTGCAGGTCTTGCAGGATGATAATAAACCCGAAGTATTCCAATGGCCATTGATTGTACGAAGTACGAGTACTGATTTTGATTTCCAGACTCTTGATTTGAAACATTTTTTAGCTCTTACATTCACTCTAATATCTTACCGTTCCCCCCCACTACGGAGATGAACCACGTCCAAAATAACTCGGGTGCTGCGTACTGAGTACTCCGTACTCGTACCCGCGGGCTTCCTCCGGCAGAGCAGTGGCCAGGGTCACGCTATTCTGGCGTCAGACTACGGAGTACGGATCCCCAGGGCTGACAGGCTTGCAAGGCACTTTACCTCCGGCCATGGATACGATCCGAGTATTCGACTTCTGGCTACGAGGTACGGGTATCGTATTCCGTACAATCATGCCTATTTCTGCTTGCCTGTCGTCGTCCTCGCCACCACCGGACACGTAACAAATGCTGTCAACTACGGAGCATTAGAAACACTAGAAATCAAGTCTCGAAAAATCAAACCCCCCCGGAATACAAGAGTATAATAATGGACCCCCCTCCCCCCTATTGCAATGCGCGGCCTCGACGCCGCCAAGGCACCTAAATTCGTGCCAAGACGTCCGTCCTGCACGGCGAACAAATCAAAATGGAAATTACGGAAACACGCCCAACTCGGTGCGTTTTGTCTGCATCAGGCCTTGGTCTGCATTGCCGCACTGGCCGGATGTGACGCGGATTGGTCTCACGCGCTGGGTTGCCAGTGTTTTGCATAGATGGGTTCGGGTTGTCTGCATGTGATTCGAGGGGAGAGGAACGAGACACTTTGCGTGCGAGTGTTCAGTACGAGTACGAGTACTCGCACGCTATTCGTACTCGTACCCTTACCCTGCTATCGCCAACACTGCCCAGGCCAAACGCCCTGCCCAACTCGGAAGGTGGTGGCGTAGCACGGACATTTTGTGTACTGCAATGGCCATCGGGGATAAGACGTGATGGAGGGACGATCGCGACGCACGCGTGCGGCACAGCGACGGCGATCTCGTTGTGGTTTGTTCGTATCAAGACGATCCATGCGATGACGAGAAGGTGCAAACAGATAGATACACCGACCGCCCACGGCCCCATGAAGCATTTGGCAGCGATCTACAAAGTACGAGTACATCCTATGACCATTGCATGAAGGCACTTGGCATCCGGCAGAGATACGAGTACACCTACTCGTACGCCCACGACGCATCTGCCCGGCTCGCAATCGTCTCGTCCACCGTCGCCACGCGGCCCGCCACAATCTCCGCCCCATTGACCAGATCGTTGCTGTCGGCGCGCGCCGCCGCCGCCGCCGCGTCCGCCGCCAGCCCGGCCGCCAGGTGCCGCCGGATCAGGCGGTCGCGTGCCACGCCGAAATCCACGTCGACAAACCACCGCTCGTCCATGTTGGCCGCGCTCGACGCCGTGCGCCACGGCTCGCGGTCCAGGCACACATAGTTGCCCTCGAACACGACGACGCGCTGCCGCGGGCCAATGGCAATGGCGTCGGCCACGGGGTCCTTGACGGCATGGTCAAACGAGGGGGCGTATATTATTTTCGTCTCATCCGAGATGCTTTGCCTTCGTAACGCCTGCACGAGGGCCAAAAACCCGGCACCGTCAAAAGTAAACTCGGCGCCGCGGCGCGCGTGGGCGTGGTCCGGGTCCGGCATGGCCGACAGCTGGGCGCGCGTCAGGTGGAAGCCGTCCATGGGCACGGCCATGGCGACGGGCTCGCTGCCTGTGGTGAGGGTGGACGACTGCTCGGCCTCTGCTGCCTGCTTTTTGTTGATCCCCTCGACTACTGCACGAGCCAGGCTCGTCTTTCCTGTGGGCGGTCAGTCTCGTAGTGTCAGACGTCACAGCCTCGTACGCAGAAATGCTCACCAGATCCTGGGATGCCTCCAATGGCAATCACTGTCGAGTCAGCCTTAACTCTTTGTCTCATCTCGCTCGTCTCGCCATCTCCACTCACTCACGCGCTGGTCGGCCGGCGTCTGCAGATACCGGCCCCAGACCTTGTCCACCAGCCGATTGACTTGGCTCTCCATTGTGCTTGTGTGTGCACTGGTATTGATTGTGTACGGTGTGTCGTGCTCGTAGATGCGGGCTGTAATGCTTAGTCATGCTTCAACCCCTCATCGGCTCGTGTTGTTATCGCCAGATCTTACAAGTTGATTTATTTTATGAATTGATTCTATTTTATGTGAAGAGATCGCTACATCTGATATTTTGTTGAAAATGCCCCTTTGGTGTGAGAAAAACACAATCGCCCATGCTCCATCAGATAATACAAAGAAACGTAAAACATAACACATACGAGTACGTGAAGCATGTGTGTATGTGTATATGCACATATCAGGATATGCATAAGCTAGTATGCATACACTCATATGCATAAATACATACACATACGCATACACAATATGCAGCTAGCCGTTGAAGGCTGGCTGGACACACACCTAGAAAAGACCATCAATCTCGCCCGTCTCGACATCGACGTCGACATTGAGATAGCCCGGCGCCGTCGGCAGGCCCGGAATCGTCTGGATGTCGGCCGCCAGCGCGTACAGGTAGCCGGCGCCGGCCGCCATGCGCACGTCGCGGATCGGCACCGTGAAGCCCGTCGGCGCGCCCTTGAGGTCCGGGTCGTGCGACAGCGAGTACTGCGTCTTGGCAATGCAGATGGGCAGGTTGCCAAAGCCCTGCCGCGTGTACGTGTCGACCTTGCTCTGCGCCAGCTCGCTGAACTCGACGCCCGCCGCGCCGTACATGTCGCGCGCAATCGTCTCGATGCGCTCCTTGACGCTGCCCTCGAGGCTGTAGAGCAGGCGGAAATCTTTTGGTTTCTCGCTGGCAGCAATGATGCCCTGAGCGAGGGCCACGGCACCCTTGCCGCCCTCGGCCCAGTGGTTGCTGAGAATGGCGTCCTCGGCGCCGGCCGCCATGGCCTCCTCGCGGATCACGGCGACTTCGGCATCCGTGTCCGACGAGAACTTGTTGATGGCCACGACGACAGGCACGCCGTACGTCTTGGCATTGGCAATGTGCTTGCGCAGGTTCACGCAGCCCTTGCGCAGCACGTCGACGTTCTCCTCGCGGTAGACGGCGTGCAGGGCCGCTCCGGGAGAGATCGGCGGACCGCCGCCGTGCACCTTGAGAGCCCGCACCGTGGCCACGACGACGACGACATCAGGCACGAGTCCCGACGTGCGGCACTTGATGTTGAAGAACCGCTCGCCGCCCATGGTGAAATCAAAGCCGGCCTCGGTCACGACAAAGCCAGCCTTGGCTGCCGGGTCCTCGTCGGGCTCCGTGCCGGCCAGCTTGAGCGCCAGCTTGTCGGCCAGGATCGAGCTGTTGCCAATGCTAATGTTGGCAAAGGGCCCCGCGTGCACAAACACGGGCGTGCCCTCGAGCGACTGCATCAGGTTGGGCTTGATGGCGTCGCGCATCAGCGCCGTCAGCGCACCGCCCGCGCCAATGTCGTCGCACGTCACCGGGTCGCCGCCGCGCGACGTCGCCACCACCATGCGGCCCAGCCGCTCGCGCATGTCGCTCAGGCTCGTGCTCAGCGCCAGGATCGCCATGCACTCGCTGGCCACGGAAATGTCAAAGCCCGTCTCGCGCGTCTGGCCCTTTTCCGTCGGCGCCGTACCCACCGTCACGCCGCGCAGGTGCCGGTCGTTGACGTCCAGCACGCGCCGCCACGTGATCGTCGCCGGGTCAATGTCGAGCCGTGCAAACTTGGTAATCTCCTCGGGCGTCAGCGTGTCCGGGTCCGTCTTGTCGATGCCCAGCTTCTTGAGCCGCCGGAACATGATCGGCGCAAACGCCCGCTTGCCACCCTTGGCCGGCACCAGCCGCTTGTACAGCGGACCGTCCTTTTGCGTGTTCTCGTGGAACATGCGCGTCTCAATGGCTGCTGCCAGCAAGTTGTTGGCTGCCGTGATCGCGTGGATGTCGCCCGTCAGGTGCAGGTTGAACTCGTCCATGGGGATCACCTGGCTGTAGCCGCCGCCGGCCGCGCCGCCCTTGATGCCAAACGTCGGGCCCTGGCTGGGCTGCCGCACATTGGCAAACGTCACGCGGCCCAGGTGTGCGCCCAGTGCCTGTGCCACGCCCATCGTCGTCGTCGACTTGCCCTCGCCCAGCGGCGTCGGCGTGATGCCCGTCACCACGACGTAGCGGCCGTTGCGCCGGTGTGCCAGCCGGTCCAGCACCGACAGGTCCACCTTGGCCTTGTACGCGCCGTACGGCTCCAGCTCGGCCGGCGTGATGCCAATCTCCGTCGCCACGCGCGAAATGTGCTTGGGCCGCTGTGCCCGTGACACTGCAATGTCCGACGGCACCGGCTCCTGCAGCTTCAGCGGCAGCGGCACAATGCGCCGGTTCTTGAGGCTCGCAAAGTAGTTGGTGGCTGCCTCGACCACGTTCTGCATCAGCATCGCCACCGTCATCGGGCCCACGCCGCCGGGAACCGGCGTGATCTGCGACGCCACCTGGCTCGCGCTCTCATAGTCCACGTCGCCCACCAGCCGCTGGCCCGACTTGCGCGTCGCATCGTCAATGTAGTTGGTGCCCACGTCGATCACGACGGCGCCCGGCTTGATCCACTCGCCCTTGATCAGCTGCGGCTGGCCCATGGCTGCCACCACGACGTCGGCCTTCTTAATGTGCTCGGCCAGGTCCGCCGTCTGCGAGTGGCACGTCGTCACCGTCGCGTTGGCGTGGCGCAGCAGGTACGACACCGGGTTGCCCACAATGTCGCTGCGGCCCACCACCACGGCGTTCTTGCCCTTGAGCTCGACGCCCGCCTCGGCCAGCAGCGCCATGACGCCCTTGGGCGTGCACGGGATAAACAGCGGCTGGCCGCCGCGCTTGGCCAGCTCGCCAATGTTGCGCGTGCCGAAGCCGTCAACGTCCTTTTCCTCGGCCACGGCCGACGTGATGTTGTACTCGGACAGGGTCTTGGGCAGCGGCAGCTGCACCAGGATGCCGTGCACGCTGGGGTCGTTGTTGAGGTCATGGATGCGCTCGAGCAGCTCGGGCTCGGAGATGGTCTCGGGCAGCTGGATGGCCTCGCACAGGATGCCGGCCTCTTCGGCGGCCTTGAGCTTCATACGAACATACGTGGCTGTTGGTTAGGTAAAGTACATTCTTCTCGAGTAAGTGAGAGGGGTCCTACTGGAATCAGAGCGGTCGGCGACTGAGAAAGTTAGCATGAACTATCAGCAACAACAACAACTGCAACAACAACATCGACTCACCCTGGAAAATCTTGAGGCATGGCTTGAACCGCGGATTGCTCTTCTGCTTCTCCAGAATGTCCGCGTGCAGAGACTCGCGGATCTTCTTGGCCAGCGCCGTGCCGTCGATCTTGGCGGCGCCCATTGTGGTGCTTCGGAACGAGATGAAAAGACGGGTTTGCGTGCGAGAGGCGGCAGCAGACGGAAGAACAGGACGGTGGGAGGTCAAAAGGGCAGCCGTGCGCAGACTCGGCAGACTTTTCCGGCTAGCAAATGAGGAGGAGGAGGAGAGATGGACCTGGACCGGCGCCGCTGCTGATGCAATGGCTGATGCAATGGAAGGCGGGGTGGACGTGGTGCTGTGGGCGTACAGGCTGGAGCGTGCGAGGACTCGTGCGTGTGCTCGGTATCGGAAAACCGCGGGCGCTGCTGCGTGAGGCTGCTGATAAGGCCGTTGTTGGGCTGGTGGTCGCGGACGCCGGGCCTGCTGAATCGGGCAACTTAAACCGGGTCTGGCGATGGCTGCTGCAGCCGACGGCCCATGTGCTGCTGCTGCTCGCTTACTTGCATAAGCCGTGCGCAATGCGGCCACGCTACGAGGGGCCATGGGGCAAAAATGATGGGCAAAGACGATTTCGGCGCGCGCGAAACAACTAGACAGCTCTGGTTATCAATTGGCAAAAGCATGCTACGGGAGTACGAGTTGGATGCGGCGACGGGGGGGCATTGCAGGCCTGCAACGGAAAGAAACCTGAGATCCACTACACTGCAGGCACTTACGAGTACTCAGTACGGAGTACTGCACTGAACAGCCCAATTGGCAGTATTGCCTAATTAGGAAGTACAGAGTTTTATCCTCTTGATGGAGGGGCAGCGATCAAAGCCTATCTACGGAGACTTCTACCACCCGAATAATAAACACGCCGTTTGATATTACATAAAAGCTTTGTTGTCGTCTTTCGAGAATACCGTTGTTCTCTGATTGCCGTTGTCTTTTCTTTGTTTGCCGTATTGCACGGCGAGGCCGGCCTGCATCGGGTTCTGATCTACAGTATGCAGTAAAGCATAAGACAACGGTCTACTCGTACTCGTACGACTGATGACTCGACCGGAGAGCAACAGTGCAACTCGAGCATTCAGCACTTTATCTCGTCGCGGCAACAGCACTTTGAAATAAAGTGCAAAAATGCAGTGCTGTGACCAACAGTCCTGCCGCAGCCGAGAACTTGACATACGCTGTCAAACGGCCACACGTGCCCCGTCACGCATGACACCCCACGTGATCGCTTAGTCACACTCCAAATGGCAAAATTTGCCCCGCCCCTCAAAAAGTTTCGGCGCACAAAGCCCCCCGCCAATGAGCTGGGGCAGTCGCCGCCTAGCATTGTGAGAGGTAAAAAAAGACATTATTGTCAAATCCGGCATCGACACTCTACGAGTACACATCCACATCCCCTCACAACCACCTCCGGCCACAGCACACCGCCCATCCGCTCTCCCCGACCCCTACGACGATACCAGATAGCGAACCGCACGTCTAGTCCATCACCATGCGCCCTATTTTGCTCTCCGGGCACGAGCGTGCTCTCACGCAAGTCAAGTAAGCTTTATGTTGAAATTTCTGCACGACCCCAGGGAGCTCGACACGGCGGCATGGCGCAAAGAGGAGGGGTGAGCTTGAGGGGCAAACTCAAGGGCCGATTTGAACGGCGACGAGAGGATGCGAAATGCGCCAGCGAGCGACAAATGTCAAAGTGGAGGGGCACTTGGAATATCAGCCGACGCGGCAGACGCGATATGAACTTTGAAGAGACCATACTAACCCCCCCCAGGTACAACTATGACGGCGACTTGATCTTCTCCGTCTCCAAGGATCAGCACATTTGCGCCTGGTACGCACACAACGGCGAGCGTTTCGGCACATACCAGGGCCACCAGGGTGCCATCTGGACCGTCGATGTCGACCCAACAACCACCATCCTGGCCTCGGGCTCGGCCGACAACACCATCCGCCTGTGGGACGCCATGTCGGGCAAGCTGCTCAAGACCTGGGAGTTCCCCACGGCCGTCAAGCGCGTCGAGTTCAACGAGGAGGCCACGCAGCTGCTGGGCGTCACCGAGAAGCGCATGGGCCACCAGGGCACCATTGTCGTCCTCGACGTCTCGACCGACGTCAACGCCGAGCAGTCGGACGAGCGCGTCATGACCATTGTCTGCGACGAGAGCAAGGCCACCGTTGCCGGCTGGAGCTACCTGTCCAAGTACATTATCGCCGGCCACGAGGACGGCTCCATTTCACAATACGACGGCAAGGTGGGTGCTCCTCTGATGGATGCATTTTAGAAATTCAACTAACCTCTGACCAGACCGGCGACTTGATCTACAACGTCTCCGTCCACGAACTCGGCCAGCCCGTGACCGACCTGCAGTGGTCGCCCGACCGCACATACTTTATCACCGCCTCCAAGGACAAGACGTCCAAGCTCATCTCTGCGCGCGACCTGACCGTCCTCAAGACCTACACTGCCGACACGCCCCTCAACAGCGCCAGCATAACCCACAAGAAGGACTTTGTCATTCTCGGCGGTGGCCAGGCCGCCATGGAGGTCACGCAGACTGCCGCGCGCCAGGGCAAGTTTGAGGCGCGCTTCTACCACAAGATTTTCGAGGACGAGATTGGCCGTGTCCGCGGTCACTTTGGTCCTTTGGTGAGTTGACATGTCCATAAAGTATTTCCAGACGTGCCAGCGCTAACATCACAGAACACCGTTGCTGTCGACCCTACCGGCAAGAGCTACGCCAGTGGTGGTGAGGACGGCTACGTCCGTGTCCACCACTTTGACGCCGGCTACTTTGACTTTATGTACGAGGTTGAGCGGGAGAAGGCCAACAAGCTGGCCCTCCAGCAATAAGCGTTTTCTTTCAGTGATATTTTTCTCTCTTTCTCTCCCTCTCCCTCTCCTCCCTCTTCTCTTATTCCTCCCCCGTCACTTCCAGACTGGCGGGCAGCATCTTCTCGGGGGCTTCTTCCTTTGCCTCCTCCCTTTTCTTTTCTTCTTGCATTACTACTTTGTTACGAAAAGTGTTTGGTCGAGTGTTTGTAGGCGTCTGGCCTTGCAGCATTCATGGGCGTTTTACTGGTTTTGATTTTATTTATCTACAACGGCCAAGGTTTCCATTTAGAGACGAATGGTTTGCTCTCCAAAAAAGAAGAAGACTACTATATATTGTTGCTGTGCTTGTTCATAAAAGACAGTGACGTGTACAACAGCAGCGCAAACGATGCACTCGCACCTGCTGCACCGATCGTCTTGTCCATGCCGCTGCTCCACTTCCCGGGCTTGGCCGAGGCCAACAGGTCAAAGTAGCGTGTCCAGCAGCCCGGCAGTACACCGGGCCCGACGGCGTGTAGCCAAAAGTCGCTGGGCGCATCGATGCTGACGTCGCAGACCGTTCCCACGGAAGCGTCGTCGAGGGGCTCGTCCAGCATGAGCGAGATTCTATCCTTGCCCAGGGGAACCGACCGCGCCGCAAAGCTACCCGGCCGCTTGACCACCAGGGGCCTCTGTCCAAACAAAAATGTGTCTGCAACTGTCGAAAAGTCCTCGTCATCGCCCAGGTCCGTCGCCAGGCCGACTTTGGTCTCGTGGCCCCAGAGCTGGAGGCATGCTGCAATCTGCCGGCCGTTCTTGTTCCGGAACAGCAAGACAACCGACGGCATCTGGTCGTCCATCTGCATCGTGACGAGGGGCGCCTGTCCTGGCTTCTGCGGTATCGTGGAAAACTTCGACAAGGTGCTCGATGGGCCGAGGGCGGACATTTGAGGGTGGGAGTTGCTAAAGGGGTACTTTTGCAGCCGAAACTGCACGCTCCGGTTCATGGCAAAGCGAGGCCGTGGCGGCTGGCCAATGGCCATGTCTGTTGGCGTAAGACGCGAGCGAAGCGACTCTATGAGGGCTCGCGGGCAGGTGGCGACTTGGTTGTTGAGCACACGCACATAGTCGTCGGCGTCGTCGTGTACACGATAGAGGAACTGGACCAGGAAGCGATCCGGCTCGGCAGCTGGATTGGAACGCGGCAGGCAGTTGAGGACCACGGCGTACATGTTGCGGAGAGGGAGTGGAAACAGAGGGAGGCTGATTTCGACGCCGCGGTCGGTCAGCTCGTAGGCCGGGTTCTCCATCCTGGGAAACGTGAGGGATGCATCCGTGGCGGGCAAATAGTGCGAGCTTGATGATGCAAACATGCCGCTGGGCTGGCCATCGCCCACCCACGAGAAGATGGTCTGGTCACAATCTTTGCTGGCAATCTCGCGCAGCAAGCGCTGAAACGCCTCTTTCTTCTCTCCGTATTTCAGAGGCATGAAAATGCTGAGTATGCCGAGGAGGCAGTACGCCTGGTCCTCGACAAGAGTGGTGGTCCGCGTCGCAGCCCAGGACAGCTTCACAGAGACGGAAGCATTGCTGACGTCACCGGACATCAGCACATACTCGTCAATGCCTGTCACCTCGGAGACAATGTGCTTAAGAGCCGATTTGGTGGGGAGAAGCGTCCAATCGCGGCTGAAAAAAACCAGTCTCTTGGGAGCAATGAGCTCCTGCAGTGTCCAGCCACGGGTAAACCACCGGCTCCTTCGAAACGCAGACCCAGGCCGATCAACCCGGTCGTTTGCCGGCACATCGACAAGGTATGCATAGCAGCACGCGCTTTCTTTGTACCAGAAGAACATGGAGTTGATCGCTGTCGTCAGCTCGCTCTGGTTTGATTTGTCGATGCAGCAAGTGTCCGCCCAGGCATACTGGAAGCCGTCGGCAGCTGCTTGCTTGCAAAACAACACAATTTTTTGAAACCCGCTGTTCAGACTGTCCATGGGGGGAATGCCATTGCGAAAGGCAGCCCCAAAGCTGGCAAGATTGACCTTTTCGTCGTCGGCGTTCCAGGCATGGGAGAGAATGGCGTATTGGGGGACTTGAGAGAAGTCTCTGGTGTAAAATGTATGAAACGTCAAGTTTCTCGTGTGAAGAAGTCGAATCGACATGTTGCTGATTTGCTGCGTGCTTGTTTGTCTGAGCAAAGCATCACTGACAGCAAGCACAACGCCGTCACTTTATACACAAACTGTTGTCACGACGATGGCCATCGTTGCGGCAAGCTCGATGGGCGCTTCTTGCGATGAAGCACTTGCCATATATTGACACCCATCATGGCGCTTGCACGAGCGGGCAAGGCCATGACTGGCAGAGAAGAGACTTCAGCCCGATGCGGGCGCTGTGGTTGGACCTCTCACAGCTGCAGCCTGCATCAGTAGATGCGGGATGCAGTTACTGGCTCCATACTCATATGCTCTGAGACACACCGCCGATGCACATGCACTCCAGAGGCCTATGGAGCTCTTCTTCAGGGCATTCTTCAGGCCCTACCCCTGTGGGCGATGCGCTGAGGATGTGGGACCCTCCAGTGTGGCGCGTACTCCGTCGAGCATCATGACTGCGTGGTTCAAAAGACCGAGGCTGATGACGCGAGAATTTTTGATGTGTATCGTTGTACATTTGAGTTTTTCAAGGACCAAGTTAAAGAGATGTCGTTGATGGTGATGGTAGCACCAGAGCCTGGTGGCCGTTGGTTTGGCCGCCAGGTGCTCCTACAGAGTGCACGTGACATTTCACGTGCTGGAACATAGTCGTATTTTCTCGTATTAGCCTATTCATCTCGGACTAACGCCTTTCGGCGGCGAGCGCCGCCGCTCTGCTCCGCACAACCGGCCACTGTCGGGGCGCTATCATGCCACTCCAGGCCACTAATACGAGTCATCAGCAACAGTGGAACCACCAACAAAGTGCAGTGTGGTGCCACCCCGGCCAATCGTGTTGCTCATTGAGCATAGCGCTGACGGGGCGCCCGCACTGGGGTCTCCCGTTTGCACTTCGAAATCGCATGATAGCTGGGCGAAATCACACGGCGGCTCACTTTGTTCGAACCATGTTGATGCTGCGAGCGAATCCTCTCTAATCCGCAGCCAAAATCGTACTTGTAAAAACTACTGTGGCCGCGGGGAACGAGTAAATGTCGGGACGGCAGGGGCCATCTGGGTCTGGCACCCAGTCCGATGACCGATCTGTTCCTGCCGTGTTGAAATGGCTTTCCGGAGATGTTGCTGGATGCCGTCTATAAAGACTCCTTTTCCTGTTACACAATTTTATTTTTGTATCATCATCATCATCATCACATCGATCAGATCTTACCATCTACTCAACTCAAATCACTCAAGACTCAGTCTTCTCAACTATCACCACTCTTCTCAACCACTTCAAGACTCAAGTCTTCTCAACTCTCTCCTATCAACTCAACAACTCAACTTTCTCTCAACCTCCTCTCAACCACCTCCTCTCAACCACCTCCACCTCCAAAATGTCTCCCATCATCGCTCGCGCTGCTGTCCGCAACATGGCCGCCACTGGCCGCCGCAACTTCTCCATGGTGCAGTCGCTGCGCAGCTTTGCCCGGTCGTTTGAGCCGCATGTGTTCCAGCGCCTGCCCGGCACGGCCAAGCCCCAGGCTCCCGACTACGGCCGTCTCTTCAGACGCTCGGGCACGACCGTTGCCATCTACATCCCCGCAGCCGCAGCCATTCTCGGTTGGCCCGTTCTGGCCGAGAAGGTGGCTGACGGCCACATGCACTAAGCAGTCTACCGACAATTTTTGATCTTTTGGTCACTTGATCTCTTGGTCTCTTTCTTGGTCTCCTCTTTTGATCTCCATCTCTCTTCTTTCTTTTGTCTTATTGGATATCATTGCATACGGCGACGGCGTTTACTCTTCTCGTATATACTTGTTGGAGCCAGGTCGCTTAAGTAGCCGGCCGGCAGATTTTTGCTTTTCACCGGATATCCTTTTGAATAGATTAATTCAATAATATCATCCAATGGTTGCCATTTTTATTGTACTCGTACTCGTGATACTGTTGAATAGTCGAACAAATTCCGAATAACACACACAAGTAGCACGACATATAAGCCAGCGCCACACGCACCGCCACACAAGGCGGCCTGGCCCGTGCATCACCGACTGTTGTGGAATAAAAACTGCCAGACCCTTTTGGGCCTAGCTTCATCACGCCCCTTGCGGCGCGTTGTGCCTCCTATGTACTCTCGTAGAGCTCTCCTTTTGCGAGACAGCAAGCAGCCAATCCGACCGGACGGACAATCGACGACGACGACAACGGCATACGCAGCGATACAGACACGGCCAGTTGTGCGACACCTTTGTCTTGCTGAATTTCTCTCGGTTTTATCACTGTGGTTTTGCGTCATTTTCCCGAGCTTGCAGCTCTTTCAGCCCCTCTGACGACGACGACGACGACGACGACGACACGACAGCACGACAACGACGACAACAACGACATTCACGACTGACTGAAGCCGCACCTTCTTACCAGCTCCGACAGACGATGCACCGACGCCGCCACAGCTGACTGGCAGATTCACCCTTTTCCAGACATCAGCACTGCTGCTAACCGAAACTACACCGCCCGCCGACATCATCCCCCCCCCCCCTCGCCGAGGACTGGCACCACCACCACAAGCACCACCATCATCATGGCGGACACTCTTCACAACATTCCCATGGTCATTGACAATGGCTCAGGGACGATCCGCGCAGGCTTTGCCGGCGAGGACCTGCCCAAGTGCTATTTCCCGTCGTTTGTCGGGCGGCCCAAGCACCTGCGGGTGCTGGCGGGCGCGCTCGAGGGCGACTGGTTTGTCGGCCCGCGCGCGGCGGCGGACCTGCGCGGCCTGCTCAAGATCAAGTACCCGCTGGAGCACGGCATTGTGACGGACTGGGACGACATGGAGAAGATTTGGGCCTATATCTACGACGAGGGCCTCAAAGTGCTGAGCGAGGAGCACCCGGTGCTGCTGACGGAGCCGCCACTGAACCCGCGCAGCAACCGCGACACAGCGGCGCAGATTCTGTTTGAGACGTTCAATGTGCCGGCGCTGTACACGTCGATCCAGGCGGTGCTGTCGCTGTACGCGAGCGGCCGGACGACGGGCATTGTGCTGGACTCGGGCGACGGCGTCAGCCACGCGGTCCCCGTCTACGAGGGTTTCGCGATTACCAACTCGATTCAGCGCATCGACGTGGCGGGCCGCGACGTCACGGAGCACCTGCAGACGCTGCTGCGGAAATCGGGCTATGCGTTTCACACGAGCGCGGAAAAGGAGATTGTGCGGCACATCAAAGAGGCCACGAGCTACATCTCCGTCGACCCGCGCAAGGAGGAAAAGGAGTACATGACGGCCAAGCCCGACCCCAAGAAGACGGCCGAGTTCGTGCTGCCCGACGGGCACAAGCTGCGCATCGGCGCGGAGCGGTTCCGGGCACCCGAGATATTATTCGACCCGGAAATCATTGGGCTCGAGTACCCCGGTGTGCACCAAATGGTCGTGGACGCCATTGGCCGCACGGACCTGGACCTGCGCAAGTCGCTGTACGCCAACATTGTGCTGTCGGGCGGCACGACGCTGACCAAGGGCTTTGGCGACCGGCTGCTGTACGAGACGCGCCGCATCGCCATCAAGGACATGCGCATCAAGATCTTTGCGCCGCCCGAGCGCAAGTACACGACATGGATTGGCGGCAGCATTCTGGCCGGTCTGAGCACATTCCGCAAGGTAAATACTCTCTTGTTCTTGTTGCTTGATGAGTTCTATTTTACGACATACTAACAATACAGATGTGGGTGAGCATCGACGACTGGCACGAGAACCCCGACATTATCCATACAAAACTCACGTGAGCTCGGCGGCTTGACTTGACTTGACATACCATACCATACGACACAATCCTACCTACATCACATCCATTCCATCCAACTATCCAAACACATGAACGAAAAGAGACGTCGAGAAAGGGGGCAGGCAAAGGGGCGGGAACATGATACCCTTTTGGTTTATAAAAACAACAGAGGGGACGGCAAATACAAATACTTGCCAATCATTACGATTTATTAACATTTCACGTTTGTGTGCGTAGCGTGCAGCTGTACTCGTAGATGATGCAGTAAAAGAAAAAGAAAAAAATATATATATATATGATTAAGTTCCCTCGACCGTCCCGTTTGCTTCTCTCCTGGAGTCATGCCAGCCAGGGTATATATGAAAGTACAGAAAAAATAAAATAAGAAGTTTGAAAAAAGCAAAGGGTATAGGGTGTGCAGTAAATATGAAAAAATGAAGAAGAAAAAAGAAACGCCGTCGTTGTTGTTAAGTCATCAGTCGTAGTAGCAGGTTGACAGCTCAGCGCCGTGCAAAGAAACCGCTGCTGCGGCGGCTGCTCGTGCTGTCGCTGCTCGTGCTGGCATCGCTGGCATTGCTGCCCTTGCGGCTGCTGCCGCTCAGCTTGCGCAGCGCGTGCGCAATCCGGTCTGCCGTCGACACAGACTCTGCCGGCGTTGTGCTTGTGCTTCTGCCGCCGCTCGCCAGCCAGCTGACATCTGTGGGCGTCTTGTAAAAGTTGCCGGCGCCGCCGCGGCCGACGTGGCCCGACGACGTGGCGCGCGACACGGCCGACGCATACTCGTACTCGTCGTCGAGCGAGATGCGGCGGCGCTCGGCGGCCGGGCAGGCATTGCCAGCCCCGCCGCGGCCCGCGTAGAAGCGGGAGGATGATGAGGATGATGTTGCCGAAGCGGCCGACGAGTACGAGGCGTGCGTGGCCGACTTGGTCAGGGCGACGGGCACGCCGGCGGCGGGCGTGACGTCGCTGGGGGCACGGAAGGTGTTGCCGGCACCGCCGCGGCCGGCGTAGGTGTAGGCGTTGGCCTGGACGGTCGGGTGAGGCTCGGAGATGGTGAACATGTTGGTTTGTGGTAGTTTGTGGTGGTTTGTGGGAGAGGTATGTGGAGTATGGTCAGGTACGAGTGTAAGTGCCAGTTGGTGATGTGAATGAGATGATCAATGTACGAGAAATGAATAACGAGGAAACGAGGAAAACGGATTATATAGCCATCCTCCGTACAGTCATACTTTTACAAACTCCATCCATGACACAGGCCGAAAGAATTTCCAAACGCAGAAGAAAAAAAAGAGAGGTCACCCGTCAAGGGGGGGCGTGTAAACAAGCCCCGAAACTATGACAAAAGCATGGTGAGAAGCTGCCAGAATTTCCGGGGTAAAGCAAGAAGGGCGTGCGCGATCCGCATCCTCGTATGGCGCGAGCGTTTGCACAGCGCGCGGCAACACGATTAAGCGAAATAAAGTTGAATTAAAGAATAAAGGGGAAAAGAACTGGACAGCGAAGAAAGGGAAAAGTCTGCAAGGAAAAACGCAAAATATGGGGTAAGAGAAACTCCAAAAAAAGCATCAAACACTCGTGGAAGGGGCCGGCCTTTGCCCAGACCTGCCGCCCAGGGTACCTCGCCGCTTGCACTGTGACGGACTGCGCGGGCAAGTACCCTCGTTTTTTTCGCCAGAAAAAGACATACCGTTACCAAATGGCGGCCGGCTAGCGCATCACGAGGCCCAGGCCAGGCGGCCGCTTTTGGGTTT
Organism: Ophiostoma montium; assembly: GCA_029299015.1. NCBI lineage: Eukaryota > Fungi > Ascomycota > Sordariomycetes > Ophiostomatales > Ophiostomataceae > Ophiostoma > Ophiostoma montium. The sequence continues at coordinate 87,258 of JANSMC010000061.1, read as the reverse complement.
CTCGTACCTAATGTTTAGTCATAAAATCCAGGTACATGCCAATTGTACACGTATTGGATCGCCTTGAATCGTGCTGTACTTGCCAGTCATCTGCCCTGCAACCGTCACGTTCAAGACCAAGTAATGTTACGTACAATGGCGTAACAAGGACGAACGGTGCCTCATTGTCAAGGCCTGATTGGTACACCTGTTTGTCGTAATGAGGTGGTGATGGGATGATGCCAGGGCTGTCCAATTGTGCTGCCAGTGACTCAAATTGTGCCATTGCTCCTTCTCCTCCTCCTCCTCCTCCTGCCCGGCTCCATCGGACTGCTCCTTTCTGGCCAAAACGGGGGCCCGAGGCGGGCGGGCTTCCCCTCACATTGTGTATGGAGTACGTAATAATTCAGCACGGACAGGCTGGGACTACGAACGAGTATGGGGAGAAGATGGGTCACGATGCCGGCAAGAAAAGGTGCATCAGAGAAAAATCTCGACAGACGCATGCCCCTTGTCCACAGGGTCTAGTGACTATAATGAGGCAGGGCGAGACTCGTACCAAGTGTGAAGAATAAATGTACGGAGTATGGAGTAGAAATTATTGACAGCAGACAGGGCGTCATAACAGCAAGGGGAATAAGAAGCTCGGAGCACGCCGTGCAAGTCCTCGTACACGTAGAACGAGCTCGGCTGGCTGGTAGCGGCATTCAGGGGGGCAGTCACCTAGGACTAGCCCCTGCGACTTCAGCGCCAGGCGTCACCTGCCAACGGTCACCTGCGCCCCAAACGAGCGCCACCGGTTCTTCACTTTGATTCCCTAGGAGATGACTCAAAAAATAAAGAAAACCACTTATGAAAACTTTTTGAAAAAAAAAAAAAGTATTTTCTGCACAGCCTGTGCTATTTTTACGAGTATGACGGGCGGTTGGCGGGTATGGTGGGAAATATGAAAATTCGTACGAGTACTCGTACTCTAGTCCTGTGCAAACTTTTTGGTGGATCAAATTAAAGAAAAAAGTTTGCCTTTGGCTTCACGATGATGCCATTTTGCAAGTCATCGGACAAAGTCGTCTCCAGATGGAAAGTAAAACTCTTACTTTTCACTAGCAAAGCGTAGTGCAGCTGTATTTGCGTTTGTCGAGAAAATCCAACCAGGAGAAAACGAAAGAAATCACTCGTACAATCGATTGTATTAACCTTTGGACCATTCAAAAGAGAATCATCACACCAATCGCTGCTGCCTGCATCTAGATTCTTCCATTTCTATACACATCGTGAATGACGAAAAGTACAAAAAGTACAAAAAGTACAAGAATCAACTAAAGTGGCCAGTGTTGTCAAATCACTGCACGGTATTGGGTATTGCAAATAAATGGTATTACAAGCATGACTATCTAAATCGCTGAGATCGCTGTCAAAAAGAACAAATATCACCATGGGACAATTCTCCCACACCCAGGAGTCCATAAAGAACAACCCATTGTCTCCGTAGAAACAAAAGCAAGAACAACGCACAACACCGCTGAGTGTATCTTGGTCGTCAGTCATCAACGCCGAATCCGGCAGCCAAATCACAGGAACAAGAAGGACAAAAAAAAACAAAAACAAAAACGTCTTCCTCTTAAAACGTCTCCGTGTCTTGCGAGGCAACAGTGCCAAACGTATCTAACCAGTCAGTACATGCACCACTCAACACAACGGCTTCACTGTCACTCACCCCTCTTTCTTCTGCGAGGGTCGTTTGCGCGCTCCTCGTCGTTGTAGCTGCGGTCGCTCCGCTCGCTGCGTGGCGTCATTGCACGCGGGCCACTGGGTCGCCGGGCCGGCACTCCCAGGGCGCTGCTCAGGTTGCGGTTCTCCAGACGTGGGCTGCCCGTGTAGCTGGTGGCCACAAGATTGTCTCCGCCAAAGCTGTGCTGGCTGCCGGGGCGCGGGCTTGAGTTGCCGGCACGTGACGACAGGCGTGCTGCGCGGGGAGGCGTCTGTTGCAGGCCTTCCAGCGGCTCCTTGGGCGGCCTGGGTGGGCCTGCCTGCAGCTGCGTGCTGGGCCCTGCACCTCCGTCCCAGTACTGCTGCTGCTGCTGCTGCTGCTGCTGTTGTTGTTGCGAGCCCTGGCCGGTAGACTGGTCGCTGTAGCGGTTGGGGTTCTGCCCCGGGAACCGGTTGAGCGTTGTCGCCGAGCCAGCCCAGTCGGCCGACTTGGGGCTCATTGGCGAGTCAAAGTCCTCGGCACGTGACTCCAGAGCCGCCTTGAGGGGCTGCCCGGATCTTGGCTGCGGGTGCTGCAGGTTGAGCGAGTCCCGGTGTGCCCGGTACTTGGGGTCCTCAGGCGTCATGTAGCTCTTGGGGTTCGGCGGCAGCAGATCCACGTTGTCGCCGGCGTTGTGGTATTCGTCCAGTTCGTCTTCGTATTGGTCCTGGCCACGCTGCTGTTGCTGTTGTTGTTGCTGCTGCTGCTGCTGCTGCTGCGACGGTGAGCCCACGTAGATCCGCTGCTGGGGCAGATCCGTCTCGGAGAAGCCGGAATGCAGCTTGTCGCCGTCGTCGGCCTCAAAGGCTTCAAAGCCGACCAGGTCCGACCCGGACCGCGAGTGGTAGCTCATCTCGTCTTGGTCCTTCTTGGAGTCGCGGCTGCTGCGGAACACGCGGCCCACGCTCGACGTCGTCGTCTCGGACCACCGCGAGATCTTGGGGAACCAGCCCGTCGACCCGCCCGACTTGTGCTTCTTGGACTTGTCCGTCCGCGGCGTGTTGTCGCCGCTCTGCACTCCTTGCTGGCCTTGCTGGCCTTGCTGCTGCTGTTGCTGCTGTTGCCGTTCGGGCGTGTTGAGCACCGCCGAGCTCATCTGCGGAATGGATCCGCGCGGCGTCAGCGGCGCGCTGTTGGGCGCCCGGTGCACGTGCCCATAGTCCATCTCGTCCTCGTTGGCCTCGGGCACCGTGCTGATGCGGTTGTCGGAAATCTTGCGCGACTGCTGCGCGCCACCGCGCGACGCCACCGACAAAAAGCCCGAGTGGCTGGCATGGCTGTTGGTCGACGTCCCGGCCTGGCCCTCGGGCTCGTAGCCGCGGTCTTGCTCGTACGCCAGCTGCGCCTCCATCATGCCATCGTAGGGCGACGGCCGGTGGCCACTGCCGCTTGCCGTCGCACTCATGCCACCAGCCAGCGGACCACCCGCCGTCTGCTCCTTCAGCTCGTCCACCTGCGTCAGCAGCTGGTTCAGCATGTCCTCGATGCGGGTGAGATCGTTGTTGCCCTTAGCATTGATCGACTTGAGAGCACGGCGGAAAATGCTCTGCCGCTTGGCCGGCGTGTCCTCCTCACCCTGCGACACACTGGCCGGCACAGAACGCGTGCCGCTTCCCGGCAGCGGACGGGGCCCGCCAAGGTGCGCCCGGACCGTCTTCTCTGTGCCGTCCAGCACCTCTGTGATGATGGCATCCTCGCTCTCGGCCAGCTTCTTGGAAAAGTCCATCTGAATGCTCTTCTCGTGCGTTGCCAGCATTGACTTGACGTTCTCAAACGACGACCGCATCTCGCTGGCTGCCCGCACAAGCGTCACCAGGATCTCCGTGTCCCGAGCTGTCCGCTGCGCATCCCGCACCATCAGATGCTGCATCAGTGCAACAATGTCCTTGTTCTCGATCCGCTCGATGCCGCCTCCAGTAGACGGGTCAAACAGCGGCGTAGCCATGCCTTGCGACAGGCCGCTAAAGTGCCGCGTCTGGTTGGTCGAGTAGTAGGCATCATCTTGACCCTGTCCGCCATATGGGACAGCCCCGAGCTCCGAGTAGTCAATACCCTTGCCCTTGGACGGAGCCGCCAAATCAGGCGACTTGCCGGGGCCCTGAGACATGTAGCCTTCGTCATAGCGGCCACCCACGGGGCTTCTCGTCGTGTAGTCGGGGCCTGCTGTACCAAAGGCGGCGGCGGCGGCGGCAGCAGCAGCGACGGCAGCCGGCCCATTGATGGCATTGGGAATGCCCTTCTTGATCAGCGTCTCATTGACAAATGGGCTGGCACCCTCATAGGGGTTGGTGACCAGCGTGTCACGCTTGCGGTCATCCGACGAACGCTGCCAGTCCTCATCTTGGCTGATCTGCCGGCTGTGCTGCGAGGCACCGTGCGTCTTATCCACCACAGCAGGGCTCTGCAGGGCGCCAGGCGCAGCGCCGGCAAGATCAAAGCTGTGCACGGAGCGGTCATGGTGGTCCTGCGTGGGTGTCCGGTCACCGCCACGCCAGTCACGGGGGTCCTGGCCTTGCAAGAGAGAAGGGTTGGTCTCGACGTCATCATCGTAGCCGTAGCCAATCTCGGGAATGGGGTCGTCGAGGATGGGAAGACCACTCGCGCCGAACCGGGGCTGGTCGTAGTCGTCGGCGTTCTCGGTGCTCTGTGTCGGTGTGGGTGTGACGGCTTCGGGGCGGCGTCCGTCCATGGTGCGCTCCTTGAACGACTTGTTTCTCTGCACACCGGCAGGCGCCCACTCAGCCGCCGAGCTGCCCTGCTTCTGCTCAGCCTCCTGCTCTTCCTGTGTCGCGTAGGGCTGCTGGTTGCGGTCCCGAGCAGCACGGATAGCCAGGCCAACAGCGCGGGCCGTGATTTTGGCAGTCTCGGAAGCAGTGGGCGACGACCGGCGGACCTTGCGACCATAGCTGTCGATTTCATACTCGTCGTGAAACTCGGACGGGTTGGTTCCTGTGGTCGCCGGCGAGGCTGCGTGAATGTCGCGCGACTGCTGCTCGGCGTACTGTTCATCATGCCGGCGCTGGAGATTGTCGTCGTGCTCCTGCTGATCATGCTCGTAGTGGTCATGGTCGTGGTCATCAGCACTGCCGTGCTCATATTCATGTTCAAGCACACGCATGGCAGCCTCCTCGCCATCAATGGCCGCCCCACCGTCAGACTGCTGCTTGTAGCTCTCCACGGACCGCTTCGTGGGCGTTGCGTGCTCGCGCGAGCGCTTCTCCTCGATCCGGTTCATGCCGCGGGGGCCTGCAGCCACACTCGACCCACCAGTCAAGGCTGAGCCATCGAGCATGGAGCCGTCCACCAGAGATGCCACGGCTGACTCGATTCCAATTGGTGTGTGCACGACGCCAACGTTTGCCGCTGCATTCTCGCCGGGACGGACATCGTCGTCGGTCATTGCCGTCATCGCTGTCATCTCCGTCATCTCCGTCTGCGTGAGTGCCGGTCTAAAGTCAATGTCCGAGCTGGCGGCACTGTGGTGGTCAAAGTCGCGGCCCACCACATTGCTGGGAATCGAGCTGGGGGAGGCGACCATATTCCGGTCTGGCTGCGGTGACCTTCCAATCGACGACGAAGTGGAGGTGGCCGTCATGGCACTATCGCGATAGCCCTGGACCTCGCTGGTGCCGCCTTCGGTGTAGCCCGACACACTGGGGATGGGGCTCAGGCCACGGTGCTCGGGCTGGTACGGCACGTACTTGAGCGGTGCCGGCACGATCTGGTGGCCGAATGCGTCATACGTCTGACCGGCATAGTCGGCGCCATGGTCGTACTCGTGCATGTACTCGCCTGGCCGGCCCTGGTCAAGATACTGCTCGGGATAATGATGGTCGTGCTCGACAATGGAGTCGTTGTCGTCATCGTCGTAGTCAAGATGTTCCAGCTGCGAGCCTCCAGGCACAGTCTTACGAGGAAGCGCCTTGAGATCGCCGTGCGAGATGTTGGCATGCTGCACGCCGAGGGCTTGCAGGGAGGAGGAGCTAGGTGCAGCCGTCTTGGTGGCCGCAGGGGTGTCGGGCACGGCAATCAGGCCCAAGGCGGCCTCCTCGGTACCCGTCTCGCGGATCTCTCCGCTCGCAGACGGCGGACGTTCGCTCTCGGCGGACAGAATGGAGGTTCTCGTGACTTCGGAGTTGATCTCACTCATGAGCGGCATGGGTGGTTGAAGAAAGCCGGCATTCCGATCCAGATGCTGCAGGCGTGCCGTGTGAATACCGAGCTCCGAGTCGGTAGGCTGCTCCATGCCACGGGCCGCACCAGTGTCCTCACAGGACTGGCTGGCAGCACTGTGCGTACCAGTGAGATAGAGGTCTGGCGCTGCCTGAAGTGGCTGTTGTAATGATGCAGACTCGACTTCCTTGTAGCGAGCTTCGGCCCGACGACGGCGCCGTTGGTCGCGAGCAGTCGTTGGGGAGGTCACTTGTTCGGTTGTGGGAGCGACAACTGCAGCAACTGCTGCGCCCGCAAGAGCAACATTTGTCATGTGGTCAGTGCTGCGTTTGGGCGTATCGTCGATACGGTGAGGCACCGGACCCGTGTCATCGCCAGTATCTGATGCATAGTCGATGGCGACAGAAGGACTGTCGTCGACGGCATGACGGCCTTCGCGGTCGCGAAGCTCTAGCCGAACAGTGCTTTCCCTTTCTCGCGGGGTTTGAGAGCCAGACAAGACCTTCTCACTGGCCCCAGACCGGCGGCGGTCAACACCAACAAACTCGTCCCGCGAGGCGCTGGTACCATTCGAGGCGATGGAACTGCGACGATCTCGCTGGCTGTGTTCTCGCCGCAGAGCCGTGAGCTCTGGAAGAATCAACCGGCGAATGGCATCCTCGACAGTCTCGAGAAGCTTGGGGTTGTTGATGGAGGACGTCTTGGAAGCGCCGGAGCGAACCGAGTACTGGTCATAGGAACGGTGGCTGGGCGCGAGGGCCGACATGACACTCGAGTCGACGGCCGACATGCCCGACTCAGTCTGGTTGCGGTGGCGACTGGATCTGGTGTATGCTAGTGATGCGACATCGTCACGGTCACGGTCGGCGGGGTTGACGCTGCTCGCCCGGCTCCGGCTCGACCGATGTCTGCGTTCACGCTCCTTGTCAGGGTCGCGGTCTCTGTCTCTGTCGCGTTCGCGGTCCCTCGACGAGCTCGCCTTGGACACAGCACGCTCGCGGTCGTTGCCGCGACTTCGGCTCGTGACGCGATGCCGCTCGACAGGCGCAGAACCGGCGGTGACTGTCGCCAGACTGCGTGTGGGGCTGGTGCTCCGTGGCGACTTTGAGCCATCGAGGAAGCTGTCTGCTGGAATGGCGGAGATGGCGGAGATCTCCGACTGCGTGGCATAGCCGCGGCTGCTAGTGGTGGTGGGGATCAACGGGCTAGTCGGGCGCCGCGGGCGGTGCCGCTGCTGGCTGCCGCCGCTGCCGCCGCCAATTTCAACGACAATCGGGTTGCGCGAGACATTGGACTCTTCTGTGGCCGAGGCATACGAGTTGATGCTGTGACCGTCTTCACCATCGCCGCTAAAGGCACTCAATGCGCTGATGACACTGCCGTCCAGATCGCGGGTGACCGACGACGAAGACTTGTGTGGTGTTGTCGACCGGCGATTGCCCGAGGCTTTGCGGCCGTGCGACGACGACTTTGGCTTGGAAATCATGATCTGATCGTCCCTGCGGCCGTTGACCCGCACACGCACGCTGGGTTTGCGGCTGGTTTCGGAACCGGGGCTCTTGCCGACCTCAAAGTACTCGATGAGGAGAGAAGTCTGTGAGCGGTTGGAGCGGTGGCCGTGCGTCTTGAATGTCACGGGCGTGCCGTCTTCGGGTAAAGAGTATGACGATGCGTCGTCGCCGGGCCGGGAGTCGTCGACGTCAGTGTCCAACTCTGTTGGGGCCGGGGCGGTGATGACAGACTCGGACTCGGTCGGGGCGGGCAATGGAATCGATTTCTTTTTTCTGGTGTCACTACCCATCGTACCTTTAAATGCAAGCGGGGGAGGAGTAGGCTGAAGAGGTGATGCTCGCCCAACGGCTGCAGTCCAGTTCCCGCGTGTGCTTGGGAGTGTGCTGCTGTTGCCGCGTGAGCAACGACACCGCTACTCCAGGCCCTCCAACAAGGGCGGGGAATGGATATAATGGATGAGCTGGGGCGCTCGTCGTGGCAAAGCAATGATGGCTTGCAATGGCGATCAGCTGATGAGTCTGCCGATGATGAACGACTGCAAAAAGAGCGCAAGTCGACTCGTGCCTAACACGACATGGGGCAACGTGAAGGACGGACAAAAAATGGCGGGATTAGAGCCAGACCTCGTGGGGCTGTACGGCAATGCAAAGGTTAGCAACGAAATGAAGGAGAATGCGGGAAAAAACGCAGGTGAGGGAATGTGGTGGTACGCCCAGTCAAGAGCGCAGCGGGTGGTGGAGCGAATATGCATGAGGAAAACTCACGGGCCAGTCAGAACAGGTAGCGTCAGCCAATATGCAGCAGCGACCAGACGAATCACTCTGCCGTAAAGACGGAGGCAGTACAAGCGACGGTGCCGTTGGCCGGGTGAAACTTGTGGAAGGAGAAGAGAAAGAGAAGAGGAAGACAAGGGAGAGTACGGAGTGGGATGAAGAGAAACGAGGAGGAACGAGATGCCGCAGAGATTCGTAGACTTTGGGCCGGTGGTGAGGGACCATGCAGCATGCAGGATGAGCAAGGCGGAGTCGTGGAGCTTGCTGCACTGTGTGTCCCTGCTATTGGCAGTGCGTCGTTGTAGAGCGTGCGTCGTTGTCGAGCGTCTTTTGGCCTTCCACGCGATGTTTTGATGAAGAAGATGGGGCCGGGACAGCGCAAGTCGGCTGTAGGTTCGGATATTAATAATTAAGTTGTGTATGCGATGGGCGTGTATGGACGAGGCAGCAAGGCTATGCTGTGGAGGGGGGAATAAGGGGAGAGCGGACGAGCGTGAAGATGAAAAGTGAAGATGCAGAAAAAATGAAGATGCAAAAGGAGGAGGAAAGCTCAGGAAAGGAAAGTATAGGATGCGATCACACAAACCGACAGAAACGGCAGGAGCTGAGGAGTCAATTTGAGAAGGGGATACGGGGACGCAGGTGTATTTTGTTTTATTTATTTTTGTGGTTTATTTTAACTCCCAGCCCTCTCGCTTTTGCTAGGTTGCTGCGCTTCCCGCCGATTTTGATGCGTTGGCGCTGCTGTGGTCGCCCAGCCAATGGGTGAGAAGAAGTGGGAGGTGGACCTGCCGGGGGGTGGATTGGGAAAGATGTGAGGGAGGTATCTGTTTGGTCTGGCAGGCAGACAGCTGGAAGGGCTTACGTTGTCCGGTGTTTTCTTATCCGTTTGTGAAACCCCAACTCGATTGTAGGCAGGAGCGAGACAGCAGTGCACGAAGGGGGACGCGGTCCGGGAAGGAGCGAAGGATGCAGTGTGCCAAATAGAGGAGGTTGGGGACACGGCAAGTTGGGCGACGGAGGAAGGAACGATTGGGCGTCAGCCTACTGAGTAGTACGAGTAGGAAGGAGTGGTATTGTGCATGTTTTTCTTACTCGTTATAGTTAAGCCCGAACAGAATAGTACGGAGTATGAAATGCAGATAAAATGTACGAGTATGGAGTACGAGGAAGGAATGGCGGGTAGAGGGAAACGTAAAAAGGAAAGAGCCGACACAAAATGAAACCAACCAACAAGAGGCAAAGAAAGGGCTTGGACCCTCTTGACTCAGGCGAGACATGTGCATCATACGAGGCCGAGTCTACCAAGAGAGAAGGTGCGGAGTGCGAGCACCTGCACTCGTCCCCAAAGGACTATTTGCAAGGAATGCAGAACGGGCCGTCACGCAAGATAGAACGGCTCCAAAAACGGCGACCGACAAACGCAGGCAAGCACACATACCTGCTACGAGTACTCGTATGCACCGTTGGAAACCCCCGGTGTACGGGTATCGACGTCTTGATTGCCATGTGGATGGCGGACATGGATAGAGTCGTCGGTTGCAGTTGAGTTTTCTTGATTTTAAATGATTTGATTTCAATTTACACCGTTTGTTGACATTTGTCCAAGAGAGGCAGCCAGCTGGACCATCTCGTGGTGGGGGAAGAGCGATCAGTGGGCACTAGGCACAGAATTGGCTAGGCTCTGCCAGCAACAGGGAAAGCGCAAAGTCGTCACAGTCACAGCTCGCAGTGTTGCCCCTTGTGACGGGTGGGACTCTGTGCTTGTCTCTGGCGTCTCGTCCCACACAGCACAAAGAGAGCGGCCGGTCATCTTCCACCGGACTCCTTCCACAACGTGGTAAAATAATCTTATTGCTCGTATTACGCCTGTGCTGCCCCAGCCTCTTGAATTAGGAAAAAACTACTGAAGAAGAAAATGACGACTTTCCATTGCTTGCAGCCGGATGTGATGAATTCGAAACACACAAAGGTAAAATTTATCATGTACTCGTACGAGTGCGAGTACGGAGTACGTGTAGCTACAAAGTTATCAACATGATGCTGTTGCAGATGTCATGTTACTACAAGGTGGCCCAGTATGGAAAGGTCTACGGAGTACGGAGTACTGAGCACTCGTGCAAGTACGAGTCTGAGTATTACGGAGCAATATCTTTGTAGAGATCTTCCTTCAATGTGACATTTAGCATAAGCAACTTGGTCAATGACGGTTGTCTTCATTCCTCGGCAACTTTTTTTGAGGAATGCAAGATCTGATCGCCATATTATCGTCTGTACACGTGGACGGCGATACTGGAATGTGAGCATGGCACAGCAAAATTGCATGGAATGTGTGACGCTTAAGTTGGATTTGAAATCTACAACTGCTGGGTATCAATAAAAAAATACAACGCTCCCAGGTAAAAGTAAAAAAGTAAAATAAAAAAAAGAGACAAAAGAAGACAACAAGAAAGACAGAATGCGGTGCTGCTACTCGTACTCGTAGCAACCGCGTGTCTTGCGGTCCTTTTCCTTCTTGCGGTACAGAGAAAAAGGAGTCTCTACCAGACGGTCGGTGTCGACAATGTGGCGTACCAGAGGGTTACCCTGTAGGTGGACCCCGAGCCATTGGCCCAGGAAAAAACGCAGCAGGTCGATGCGCGTCTTCTTGCACCACGTGTCGACGGGCATGATATAGTCGCCGACGATTATGTCCATTTTGTGGAGGACGGTATCGTCGTCGCCGTCAGCATAGGAGGTGCGGAAGTCTGGGCCGACGCCGCGCTCCAGCGAGTTGACAATGTTGCGGAAGTCGGCACGCATCTCCTGGCGTCTCTGGCGCTTGGTCGACTTGACACTGCCCGTCGTGCCGGGCATCAGCTCCCGTTCGATCTGGTCGGCGATCTGGTACGGGGATTTCTGCAGCCCCAGTGGCACGCCCAGGACGGCCGCGGAGAAGCGCGACGCCTCGTACAGCAGCGCAATGGCGTTGCCGGCCTGGATCTGCACGCTGGGCTCGGCGCTGTCGAGCTGGTCGACAAAGGCGTCGAGTGCGCGCTGGCCCTCGGCAACGAGGTAGTTTTCGCCCTGCAGAAACTCGCTCTCGCCGGCGCAGGCCGCATGGGTGACGACGTCGCCGTCCTCAAAGGCATCGACAATAAAGGAGACGACAAAGGCCCATGCTTCAATGGCCGCGTTCACGACGTTGGCGTCGTCGGGCGCGTAGACAGAATGGCCGTCGGACTCGACAATCTCGAGCAGCAGATCGAGCAGGCCCTCGAGCGTCGCCATCAAGCCGGAGCCGCAGACGCCAACGATGGCCATGGTGCGGATGGCCAGGACGCGCGTGGCGCTGTCGACGTCGGAAGCGGTGACGAGCGACTTGAGTAGCGAAATAGACTCTTCGTAGACAAGGCCGGCGTCGGTGGGCGTTGCACACGAAAGCACGGTAATGGCGAGGCTCTTCATGGCCATGTGCTTCTCTTCGTACTGGTTGGCGTTGCTGCAGTGCACACTGCGGACGAGCTGACCGGTGACGTCGCCGAGCGTGGCCGCGATGACCGGGCCGACGTAGGTGGTGCTCAGAAGGCGCCCGTACGTCTCGAGGGCCAGGAGACGGCCGCCGAAATTGGACCGCTTGCGGGACTGCAGTGTCTCGAGGACTAATTGGTAGTCTGCCTTCCAGATCTGCGTCTGGGGCGCGTCGTCAGGTGCCCAGTAGTGAGGAGAGCGGCCCGCGAGTTTGGGCTCCTCATCGCCGGCGTCAACAGCTTCTCCGGCTTCCGCGTACCCGCACTGATACAATGCCTTGACACGACCTGCACGAGCCGCTTTGCGGGAAATCTTTTTCTTTGAGTTGTAATATAGGTTTTCTGCAGCAGCAACTTGCTGATATCTCTCCAGGTGACCCATTGTGAGTGGTGGTGAGTGAGTATTGGTGGGTGGTGGTGAGTGAGAGTTGGTGATTGATGGTGAATGAGAGGAGGAGAAGAGAGAATGAGGAGAAAAGAGAATGAGGAAAAGAGAGAAAATAAAACTGAGAAGAAGCGTTCACTCTTCTTCTTTATATACTCGATCTCCCACAAGAAGTACCAGAAGTCTACTAGAGGTCTACTATTTTGAGATGTAAGTGGGACCCACTCTTCTTTGAGTGCGAGTTAGTCGCCTGTGGCTGAGCCGCCACATCAGAGAACGTACACTGTAAGCCACAGTTCACATGTTCCTTTAATCCTTTCATCTCACGGAGATAGGGTTATTCCGAGTACTTCAATGACGATGCACTCGGGCGGCGAAGCTTTGCAGCCAAAGTCTAAAAGCCGCCGACGTCACGCCGTCATTCTGACTCAGCCCCACGTATGCTTATCTAATCCAATACTCGTGGCTACGAGTACTGCACGTTAATAATCGCCCGATGATTATCTCTGGGGCTTTACTGAGTACGAGCATGGAATATACCAGGCGATAGATAGCATTCGTCACACGCATTCAAAGTACCAGTACTCCTACTCTTTAATACCTGGCTACGAGTACTCGTAAGCTACTGGCCCGCCAATCACACCTCCGCTGGTCACAAGTGCGCTTACGCCCGAGTCCTCCGACCCATTCCCCTCTCTCTGGGGCGTGCAAACGAACAGATAAGGCGTCGACTCTGGGACTTGGGGCTCTCTTTATTCTCTTCCGCCCAACTCTCGAGTGCAGACGTATCTCGTAAGACTCATCTCCTTCACTGCCATGACGCTGCTTACATAATCATCATTGCTTACCCCGCGGCCGTGGTGCACTTACCTCGTATGACGCCCTCGAAAAAGAAGCTCAGCTTTGATAAGCCCAACACTGCACTCATCCGTAGTGCTCCGTAGGCCTGTTGCCTGCTGCTTGCCAGCGTCTAACAGCCACTGATCTGCCCCACTCCCTTTATATTCACTGCGCTGTGCATCGTCCAACTATTACCTCCTTTGCTCCTTCCTCCTCTCTCGTCTTTTGACCTCGTCATCCTTGTGCGTCTTTTCTGTTGATCTTCCCATCTTCTTAATATTTAAACACACACTCTTGTCTCGTCTTCATCGTGACCCAGCATCCAACCATCCGCCTGCATCCGCCACTTCCACTTTACAACGTCATCGCTTCTTATCGCCGGACCCCACCCACCAACGGCCGCAAGATACCATCATCGCCTCGACGAGCTTCACATCGACGACGTCGACCATATTGCCTCTTGTTCCCATCTCTTTGCGTTTTGGAAATCGCCACTCAAGACAAAATGTCCGAGCCCAGAGACCGTCAGAGTCTGGACCCGGCCACCTTGTCTGGAATCGACAGCAGTAAGGCATCCCCCGCTGGGGTCCGTCCATATCTATCTCTACTTCCCGTCTGCTGACATCCGCCCAGTCACCGTGATTTTCAACAATGGAAGAGACGACCAGCAAAAGAACGCCGTTTGGCCTCGCACGCTGAAGCTGACGCCCGACAACAACAAGATTGCCATTGGGCGGGCATCCAAGACGCTGAGCAAACAGCTGATCCCCGCTTCCACAAATGCCTTCTTTGACAGCCCCGTCATCTCGAGACAGCACGCCGTGCTCGAGTCTGACTTTGACAGCGGCGTATGTGGCATCCGTCTCATCCTGCCCGCATCGTGGCGTCACTAACACTGCATCAGGTTGTTCGCATCGTCGACGCGGGCTCGCTGCACGGGACCACCATCAACAAAGTCCGGCTCACGGCCAACGATGCCACTGTCCTGACAAACGGCGACAAGATCAGCTTTGGAGCCCATGTCGCGCGGGGTCTGGAGGTCTACATGCCGACAATGTGCAAGGTTGAGATTGTGACTCACCACCACGAGGCCCCGTAAGCCGAGCCATGTCACGATCCAGGAAACCCCTTTTACTAACGTCGATAGGCCTAGAGTTGAGAGAGCCCGGTCCTACTGTGCGCCCGAGTCGGTCTACGACTCGAGCGACGAGTCCTCGGTTGCACACGAGACACACACTGACGAGCCGTCGCCCATCAGCGCAGACGACTCGTCGCTGCTGGCGTGCGACTCACCCACGCTGACTGCGGCCAAGGCCGTGGCCGAGCCGAGCAAGCCTGCTCGTCCGTTGTATTTCGACTTTTACCAAAACTACAGCAGCGAGGATGACGACATTAGCTACGAGGGCGATTCGGGGGATGAATACAGCAGCGAGGATGAAGAGGAGAGTGATCTAGAGGAAGACGAGGACGGCAACGAGGATGGCGTCCCTGCTGTTGACGAGGCCGAGGTCAGTTCCAAGGTGCAGGCCCTGAACAAGAGCATTGCCGAATCGCTGCGCGACGACCCCGAAGCCGATTTCCTCGAGAAGGAGATTCGGCAGCTGATGGCCAAGGCTAATATCGAGGGACAGCTGCTGGACTTGAAAATGCAGGCAAAGCAAAACATTCTCGGCTCATCGCCCGTCGAGCAGAGCACTGCCCCAAGCATGGCCCCAAGCATGGCCCGCCCGGAGGACGCACAGAACGACGCCATGTGCAAGGCTTCTGCCACGCTTGACGGCGGCTTGGTCGCGCTGTCGACTGCTGCTGCCCGTGCTGCGGCCTCCGTCCCGGAGAACAAGAAGATTGACATCCCGTCGATCCTCAACCCCTCTCCGCCATACCACTTTGTGAAGCACGCTGACGCGGGCCTGGCCGAGTATATGCAATTTTCCAAGGATGCAAAGCCGACGGAAGCCACCAGCGTCGACGCCGTGAACTCGCTGCGGTCCATGCCGGCGCAGACTAATCCTCTCTTTTATGCGGCTGCAGAGGCTACCGTCTGGCAGACGCCGGGGCCCGTCCAGCCAGCACCCGTTGCCGATGTCACGCCCACACCGGCCGCTATCTCCCATCCATGGAAGGAGCCGGTTGCCGAGGAAGAGGCAGCCAAGACGTCGACGAAACGCAAGATTGACACTGCACTTGCCGAGGACGTCGAGCTGGCGAGCCTGGTGGTGCAGGCTGCGTTCACGCAGGCGTCGGAGTCCAAGGTCGTTCCACCGACCATGCCGGCACCGGCTGCAGAGAACAGCCCCGCCCCGAAGCGGCAGGCGACGTCGTTGTCCGTCTCTGCCCGGTCGCAGGTCAAGAGCAAGGCCTGGGCAGCTGTCGAGACGCTGGGCATCGCGGCCATTGGCGGTGCTGTTGTTCTCGGATCGCTCATCTACACGGCTCCCACTTTTTAAGATACCCATAGCAGCCGTTTGATTTAGTATGTTTGTCTTTTCTGTTTGGTGTTTGTGTCTGTCCCCATTGAATATTTTTATTTCGGTTTCTGTACTTTGTTTTCGTCTCTTTTGTTCTCGTCTCTTTCTTTTTTTCTTTTTTTCTTTTTTTTTCACCTTCTTTTTTATCTTTTTTTTTCGCCTCTTTCCCTCCTTCTCCTGTTCGGATCGTATCATGGGGTTATCGTTCAACTGTCTTTGTTATGCTTTCGAAAGTCACTCGACAAAAGGTTGTTTCTGAAGCATACTGTATATTTTGCTTCCTCTATTGCTTTGATTTTCCTTCTAGCTTCAAAGTCACAATTCTCTGGCAATTCTCTGACAGCAGACACGTATGTGCCAACGTTGCGAGTTGTCTTGGGCTCTAGCTAGGAACGTTGTACATTGATATAGTTAATCGCGCTGGTCCTATCACTACGACGAGGTTCTGCAAGACGTCAGTCAAACCGAGTGCAAGGCTTAATGTCAAGTGCCGTTACTTTAACAAACGTAGCATTCCCCATCATCCCGGCGAGATGGATATCACATATCATAAAACTAATGCATGCTACGAGTATGCGGATGCCCCGATCGACTACTTTGCCTCGCCCGAGAGCTGATCTAGATATAATCGAGATAATAAATGATCTGTGGACCGACTGTACTCGTACGGAGTACTCGTAGTCGTAGAAGACAACTCGGCAAGATGGTACAAAGTGCGAGTAGCACAAGCGAACAGGCTCCATACCATCTGCAGTGTGCTGGCCTGGATCTTGGTGGGTCGAGCTGGTCTGGAGGTACACAGAATAGAAAGAAAAAGAAAGTAGAATTAAGAAGGCGGAAGGCGGAAGACGGAAGACGGAAGACGGAAGACGGAAGACGGAAGAGAAAAGGACGAGAAACGGGAAGAGACGGAAATACAGACACGATGAGTAGAAAATAGGAAATGACAGGAAAGAACTGAGAGAAAGACTTACAAAAGGAGTTGATAAAAAAAAAGAAACAAAAAGAAAAAAAGAAAAAAAAGAAAACAAGAAAACAAGAAAAAAATCGTGAAAACTCATACGTACATGTGCCGGGTTTCGAGTTTCCTGTTGCACGTTGTGGCACCGGTGTACGAGAGCCATATCCGTTTGATGCCTTTTTTTTTGCATTCTGTGTTGTATCGTAGGATGAAATGGATGTGATGGAGGAACCAGGCAAAAAGATTTGACATGTTCCAGACTGTTTGATAAAAAAGACTGACAAGAGGCAAAGCAGGCAAAAAGGCAAAACAGGCAACAGAAGATGAAACGCGGGAAAACAAAGACACACATACGAGTACACAGATAGACAGAAAGAAAGAGAGACACGTCAACGCCTCCACTCTTGCGATGCCAGCCGCATGGTACTTTTTTCGTTCTCCCCCCCCCCCCCCCCCCTCCCCAACTGGCTTTGCCCGACTATGATGGCTGTGCTGGCATCGCACCATGCAGGGCTTGTTGTGTGCTGCAGCAGGTTGGGCCTGCTGGCCTGCTGGCCCATGGCACCCATGTCACCCATGTCCGTGGCAGAACGTGCGCCATGTGCTACGTATGATGAGTGTGAGTGAGTATGAGTCTGTAATTCAGCGGCCAGTTTGATAATCTAGAAAACTCTGGCAAAAAGAGTCGAATTTAAAGGCACGAATAGTCAAGTTATCATTGTTTTTTCCTTCGTACGAGTACTCATCATAGCCACGACTACGAATCACCTCAATCCCTGCACTGCATGCTTCTGGACGCACACGGACTCGCGGCGGCACAGGTCCCATGGTTTGGTGACACCGGGGGGGCGTGCACACGCCTGAGACACACACCACGCATGCTCACCGACTTTCAAGAAGGGCAGCTTTTTGCGTCGGGTACGGAGTACCCGTACGTGTTCGCGGTCTTCAGCTCGCCCGTTGTCGCCGTCGCCGCCTTTGCCTTTGCCTTTGCCGCACGCCTATGCCGCAATGCCCTAGTGCACTGACGTACATGTCTGACGCGGAAGCAGTTCTGAATGCAGTCTGGATGTAGTCTGGATGCAGTCTGGGGGCGAGCCCGGGATAGTCCTGGGATCACCCTGGGATCACCCTGGGATCACCCTGGGATCAAGCAGATGACCCAGCTTGATTGCCCCGGACCGTATCGGAGAAGCAGCAGTAGTAGCGCGCGGTGTTGACCGAGAATTTTACTTGAATGGCCCTTTTGCCCAAAGGTTGGGTGGGATGCGGTCGAGACCATGCCAGTGGCAGTACTCCGTAGCTCGCTGAAAAAAAAAAAGACTGGAACACGGCCGGCCTGGGGTGTGGCTCGATCAAGTCTAGACATAACTCTACAGCATACACAGGTCTACTCCATACTCCGTACAATCCGTACACACTCGCCGGCAGACACCCTGGTCCCTGATCTTGCTCGCTATGCTGGCGGTGGTGTAAGCCGACGCCGATGCCTGATGCCTGCTCGTCCTTGTTCCCCGTTTCAACCTCGATCCATGCCGACGAGCTTGTTCGAGAGACAAAGCCGGCAAAACTACTGTATGTACAATGGGGAAAACGGAAACGGAAACGGAAACGAGAGGGGGGACGTGGATTCGGACGAGCAGGAGGAGAGAGGGAGGAGGAGCAGCAGCAGCAGCGATCTGCATCGCGTCGATGCTAGACGGCTCCCCATTCGTCTATCGTAAGCATAAAAGCATAAATAGCATTGTCCAGACGGGCAGGTCTTTTCTTTGACTCTCTTTTGATTCTATGATTTTATTTTGATTCTATCTTGATCCTGTCTTTTCATTCACCCTACTTTTGAATTATCAACATGGCTAGCTACTTTGCCGACGAGTTTGTCTACGGCTGGCCGCAAAAGCACTGCGGCTGTGCCCAGATCATCGAGTCCTGCTCCTACTGCTGCGGCAGCTGGAAGACGTGAGTCGTCGTGGATTTAGTTACTTAGTTGGACTTTTCTTCTAATATGTTTAGCTGCGCTTCCTGCCCGTACTGCCACGGAACAGCATACGTCGAGGAGCCGTGCATCCACAGCCGCACGCCGGCCCGAGCAGCACCCGAGTCGGCGGCGGCACGCATGCCGGCACCACCGTGGGCAGCGGCGGCGGCCAACCGCACACAGACACGCACACCACCGCCGCCGCCGTCACGGTCGACACCGCGGTACCACCAGCCGGGCCTTGGCCGCTCAGACCGTGCTGGCAGTAGCAGCAGCGGTCACGACCAAGCAACGCTGTCTAGCTCGCCACCACCATCGCCATCCTCACCATCGTCGCCATCGTCACTGTCGACTACATCCTCCTCTTCATCCTCTTCGTCCTCCTCCGCCTCCATGTCACCAAAGCGGCCACGGCGGTGCTCGCGTCATAAAACGGGCGGACGGGACGGCGCCAGTGGCGGCAAAGACGGCGATGCAAGGAAGTAAAAGAAAAAAAAAGTCAGCCCCGGTCAGCCCCGGTCAGCCTGCTTTACATTTTTGCTGTACTTCCCGGATCGGAAAACAAAGGTCGGCTATGATCGTGCGTCCGACGTGATATGTGATAGAAGAAGCGGCAGGGGGGGACATAGGGCATATTGGGCAGGGATGCATGGGGGCGAGTGTACGAGTTACTCGTACGCGTACTCGCACACGGCATGGGATCGTACGAGTTCACGCTCAAGGGACGACGCTATTGGAGGGAATGGGCTTTCTGATAAGGTTGTGTTGCAGCATGCAGCAACAAGCAGACGATAGATAGCATCGAGGTGATGAAAAACGTCATGTCGAGCCGAGGGTTGCGCGCAGCACTTTCTTCTTCATAAAATATATACTGTAAAGAATCAAAGAAAGAAGCTGAACTATTCTTCTCATCGATTGTGCTGTCTTGCAACCAGAGTCAAGATGTCGTCGTGAGTGTAAGTCGTCACGTGACAAGGTTTATAAATCGGCTTACTCAGCACCGCATACACCGCTGATCCCCGCACATTTTCCATTTCCCATCCCATCCCCATCGCGACGTGTCTATCCATCTACTCTGGTACTGAGTACTGATTACCGACCACCTCTTCCTGCCCCCGGAACAGCTGCCACGCCACAATGTCTGTCATTCTGTGCACGGCGGGCTACGACCACACGATCCGCTTCTGGGAGGCGCTGTCGGGCATCTGCTCGCGCACGATCCAGCACCCGGACTCGCAGGTGAACCGGCTGTGCATCTCGCCGGACAAGCGGTTTTTGGCGGCGGCCGGGCACCACACGGTGAAGCTGTTTGACATTAAGTCGTCGAACCCGAACCCGCTTGTCGTGTTTGAGGGCCACACCAACAACGTGACGGGCGTGGCTTTCCACTGCGAGGGCAAATGGATGGTGACGAGCTCCGAGGACGGCACGGTCAAGATCTGGGACACGCGCACGGCGGCGATCCAGCGCAGCTACAGCCACGGGTCGCCCGTCAACGACGTCGTCATTCACCCGAACCAGGGCGAGATCATCAGCTGCGACCGCAGCGGCAGCATCCGCGTGTGGGATCTGAGCGAGAACAACTGCACGCACGAGCTGATTCCCGACGGCGACGTGTCGGTGGCGTGCGTCACCATGGGCATGGAGGGCTACCTGCTGTGCGCGGCCAACAATGCCGGAAACGTGTTCATCTGGCAGCTGCTGCCGACGCAGGAGCGCACCAAGCCGATCCCCATTACGCAGTTCCAGGCACACAACGAGTACATTACGCGCATCCTGCTGTCGCCCGACGGCAAACGGCTGGCCACCTGCAGCTCGGACCACACGGCCAAGATCTGGGAGGTCGACATTGCGTCGCCCAACGGCGGCAACGGCAACGGCAACGGCACCACCAGGAATGGGGACTCTGATGATGCAGCCAGCAGCGACGGCAACGACGGCAACGCCTCGGCCTCGGCCAACAACGCCTCCGCCAACAATGCCACCGCCGACGAGCCCAAGCCGCTCGTGCTCAACTCGACGCTCAACCAGCACCAGCGCTGGGTGTGGGACTGTGCCTTTAGTGCCGACTCGGCCTACCTCGTGACGGCGTCGTCGGACCATTATGCGCGGCTCTGGGAGCTGCACAGCCAGCAGGTGATTCGCCAGTACAACGGCCACCACCGCGGCGCTGTGTGTGTTGCCCTCAACGACTACTCTGACGCGAGGTGAGGCCTGGGCGATGGAGTGATGGAAGTTTAACTAAACAAACATCTGCTGCCGGCCCCCCTTTTTTGCTTTGATACCCCGGACTGGCGCAGACGCCGTCTTTTTTCACGCCGTCTTTTTGTGGCTTGTATGAGCCTGTCTACAATGACGACTGTCAGTGTATTACCTACACCATTGGACTTATTATTGGAGCTCCCTTTGCCGACGCCGCTTCGCGTGCAAGGAGCGGTATTCGATGCTTGAACAGACGACGCAGGATGGCACGGCATTGGGAGCCGATATTATTATCATCAGACCTCTTGCATACGATAGACGCGGTTGAATAAATAAACGTGCAACAGGACAACAACGCCGTGGTATCTATTAGCTGCAGCAACCGTGAGATTATGCCAAGACAGAGAGAAGAAACGCTAGAAAAGAAATCAAAACTCTACACCAACTACCATCCGTCGCCCCAGCCGTCGTCGTCGTCGACGTTCTTTGGCGCGAGGTCAATCTTCTTGGCCGGCTTTGCTTTCGTTGCGACCTTGCTGGTGGCGGTGGCTGCCGTCGTCGTCATTGGCCGCTTGGCCGTCGTCGTGCCGTTGCCGCCCGTCTTGGCCAGGCCCTTGGGCAATGCCTTTCCTGCAGCGAGGCCCTTTTTCTTGGACTCTTGCGCCGCCAGCCAGCCGGCAAAGTCGGGCTCGCCGTCGTCGTCGTCGCCAAACGGCTTGACGCCGCCGCTGCCGCCACTGCCGACGGCGGCACGCGCGGGCGTACTGCTGGATGTTGTTGGCTCTGGGGTCGTGTTCTCGTCCTGCTCGCCGTCGTCGCCAAAGCCGTCGTCCATGGCACCCCATGCGTCGGCGTCATCACCTCCGTCATCATCAAAGTACGAATCCCCCGCGGTGGCCGACGCCGGCGACATGGGTCGCGATGCCGACGGCGACACGGCCTGGCGGTGCAATGCCGATGCTGATGACGTGCTGAGCATGCTGGACTTTGGTTTTGTGCTGCTTGCTGCTGTGGCTGTAGCCGGGGGCGTTGGCGTCATCGGCGTCGAGGGTGCCGGGGTAGGCACCGAGGCCGACTCGATCTGGCCGGCGGCCGACGAAATCGAGTTGGTAAACGACGAAATGGCCCAGCCGGCCCAGCCTGCTGCCGCCAACGCGCCGCTGCCGCTGCTGCTAGACGCGTCGGGCTGCGGCGTGCTCATGCGGGCGGCGCCGCCGTTGTTGGCCTCGCCGGGAGGCGGCAGCACAGAGTCCGGCAGTCCGGCAGCGGCCTTGCGAATTTTCTGCATAAACACGTCCATGGTCTTGAGGCTCTGGTCGCGCACGAGCTTCTCCTTGTCGAGCAGGACGGTGCAGATGGCGGGCAGGATGCGGGCAGCAACGTCCTCGGGCGTGAAATACTCGGCCGTGGCGGCCAGGGCCAGCAGCGCGGCATTGCGGGCGTGCACAAAGGGGTCGCGCAGGGACCGCGAAAAGGCGGCAATGAGCACTTTGGCCCGTGACGACACGGCCATGTTCTTGGCCATCTTGCCGAGGCAGATGGTGGTGTTGGTGCGGATGCCGGGCTGCTCGTCGTTGGCCGTGCGGGCCAGGTGGCGCAGCAGCTCGCCGTTGATGGTGCGGTCCGACAGTTTGGGCACAAAGACGAGCACCGACTTGAGCGTCTGCTCGCGCACGACGGGGGCAATGTCGGTGAAGCCGCCGACGACCTGTGGGAAGATCTTGTCGTTGACGATGCGGTTCGAGAAGCGGTCAATCATCAGCGGCAGGTTGTCCAGCAGGCTGACGCGGATGGCCCGGTCCGGGTTGGCAAACAGCCGCACGACCACGGGCGTCACCTTGCTCTCAAAGTCATCGTTGGACAGCTTGGCCGCAATCTTCATCACCATGCTCAGGGCCTTGGGCCCGCCGCCGCCAAACTCGACCGACTTGAGCAGCTCCGGAAGCACCTTCATCTTGAAAAAGTCCTCGGGGAAATCGTCCGTCAGGCCGTCCAGGTCGTCCAGAAAGGCCTCGCGTTCTTCCGGTGACTTGACGCCCAAATTCTCGATGCCGTCGGTCAGCTTGATCAGCGGCGAGTCGAAAAAGGCTCCGGCGCGCTGGCCCATGTCGAGAAAGGCGCCGACGCTGATGCGGGCCTTGGGGTTGGCGTTGACGAGCCGCTTGTAGCCCGTCTGCATGGTGGGCGGCACGTTCTTGGTCAGGCCGGCCTGGTCGGCGCCGGCATACTCGCCGTTAAAGGCCTCAAAGACGAGCACGCCAAAGCCAAACGAGTCGACGACCCAGTGGTTGCTGCGCTTGATGGCGTCCCAGCCGTTGCGGGCCAGTTCTGGGGGGGTGTATCGTGCAGCGTCGGGGACGAGGCTTCCATAGTTCTGGGGGGTCAGTTACTAAATCCAAAAAAAAAGAAAAGAAAAAAGAAAAGAAGAAGAGACACACATAAATAATCGCCTCGTCATCTTTGACGTTGCTCAGCACCTCGAAGCCGCCCAGCTTCCACTCGCCGCTCTCGGACGAAAAGACGGATGCCACCTTGAGACTGCCGTGGACCGACGAGGCCTCGTCGTTGATAAACTTGATGGTGCGCTGGGTTGTTAGTATTTGGTGATTGACTGACATGCTCGAGCAGATGAGAGCAGCCTACCGCAACATTGAACAAGCCCCATTTCAGCGTCTCCGGACTCAGGCTCTTGCGCTTAATGTGCCACCGCAGCGGCACCAGCCGCTCCGTCGCAATGTAAATGTAGCTGTCGGTCTCGACGGTGTCGTGGACTTTGATGACGCCCGGGTGGCGCAGCGTGCGCAGCTTCTTGACGGCGTTGCGCGCGAGGGGCAGCCGCGCCTTGTTGGCGGCCGTGATTTCAAAGGAAAAGATGCTGCAGTCGGATCCGTCTTCCTGAACACTGTTAGACACCTCGCGCAAGGAGGCGAGTTGCACCAGGACATACTCTGCGCGTGCCGTTGTAGAGCGTCCAGATCGAGGGGTCGAGGTCGACGCGGTCGCCAAACGAGTAGGGAAACGCCGGGCCCTTGGCAATGGCCGACGCGACGGCCGACTTGAGAAAGTCCATGGGCGGGAGAGTTGGTAACGAGTGGCAGCGAGTGGCAACTTGTAGCCAGAAGCAATGTCGTGGAAATGTGTTGCAGTGATGGACGAAGCTGTGACGTGACGCCTTACCTAATGCCAGCTTGTTGCAGAACACCGTATTAGCACGTGGAGCTCTATATTTCGGGAACCACGGACACCGGCGGCGCTATATTGTTCCAGCCCGAGGGCGTGTGTACGGAGTACTCGTACCTGTAACTCGTCCCTGCAACTCGTACCTGCAACTCGTAAACTACAGCGGGTCCCCTCTGTCCCGAAAGGCTGAGACCGCCCCCCTGTGCCCGTTTTAAAAAGTACTCCGTACAAAGTAACTCTGTACTCTGGTATTCCCGTAAATTGCACTACGACGCCTTTGCCTTGTTGCAATGGGGGGCCTCCCTCGCGCAACCAACGAGCCTTCGCCGAACCGTTCCCACCCCTCCCCCCCCGGTCCCTTTCTTTTGCCTGTGCCTGCCTGCGAAGCGCCGCGGCTCCCCTTGAATCCTTTTGATCCTTTTGATCGCTTTTGTTCGCCGCCTCCCATGTCGCCGACGACGGCCTTGCTGTGAATTTGCTCTGCTCTGCGGCTCTGCAGCTTTGCAGCTTTGCGGCTCGGCGTTTTTGCGGCTCTGAGGCTCTGCAGCTCTGCGACCATTGACTGGCGAGCCTCTCTTGCGGCAGCCGCGCCGTCTGTCTTGCAGTCCATCTCATCTGGTATGTTGTTATCTCGTCTTTGCGCATCTCCCACACCGTCAATGATGACTATTGGTAAAAGGTCGGACTGGCTCGGCTCCTCTGGTTTCGCCTGGTTGCCCTCTTCATCTTACTCGCAGACCCTCAACTTTGCCTGGACGACGCGGTCTCTGGCTGCTTGTCGAGCGCAAAGCGCCCAGCACTCATCCACCCGGTGCATCCCATCGCCGAGCGTGGCTATCAGGCTGGCCGTCATGGAGCCCAACCGGGGTTTGTCCGTCTTTCGGTCACCACCCGGCGCTGCCGTCTCATGGAGTCCCTGCTGTCAGTTCTGCACGCATGACGCCGGGACCAAAGGCGACGGCAGACAACCGTTTATGAATGCGACTGGGACCTGCAGAAGAGGGCAACCTGTCGAAGCCGCCGAGCTGCCAGGATGACGATCTCACAGAACTGAAAAGACCTGAGACGAGGCTCTGTCCCACTGTTTTATGACAACACCTTGAACGTCAGTCACTAACTCGCCAGAAAGCTTTAGAACCCGCCACGTCATGCCGGCGGGAACTGGCCCAATGCTCTCCCGCCTGGCTGCACAACTCGACCTACCATCTTCCGGCGCGGCATCATGGTCCCCGACACCACCGCCATGCCGGGTGGCGGCAGCAGCAGCAGCAGCAGCAGCAGCAGCAGCAGCGGTGGTGGTGGTGGTACCTGGCCGAGCATGACGTGCAGCTTTCCCGGCTGCAAAGCACCGACAGCAGCAGGGCCAGTGCCGTTTTGCGCGACGCATCTCAGCCTGCTCCGACCTCAGGCATCGGCACCGGCATCGGCACCAGCAACGGCACCAGCAATGACACCAGCACCGGCACCGACACCACCCCCCAAGTCGCGCAAACTGGCAGCAACCTATGTGATGCGCAAGAGTGCCCCGAGCGCCAGCGCGCGGTACCCGCCGCCCGTGACCATTGCCTCAATTACCAATGGTCGCGCGGGCTCTATTGAGCGAGCTCTGCCAAGGCCATTATTGAGGCCGGTCACCCAACAGCAGTACCCACCCAAGGATGGTGGTCATCACAGCGGTACTCCTGTGACGAATCCAGGCGTGTCCAAGCCTGTCGCGATATCAACGACACCACCACCACTGGAAAGCCCAACCACGCGGCCACCACTGTCCAACACGACACGGGAGCACAACAGCATGCCGACGATGCGCACGCCGACGATGCGCACCGCCGAGCCAGACACGGCGGCGTCACGGCCAACAATTGGGCCGGCACAGCTCGATGGCAGTGACGAGGTGCCACCTCGACCACGACGAGGGCCCCGCGGGCAACGTCGCCCCTCTGCACCTGCACAGCCAAAACTGGCCAAGGGGCTCAAATTGCCCAAACTGCCCAAACTGCCCACGTTCTCGCTCGACACCTACGTCTACACCCAGGACGCCAGCGTGGCGCCGCTGTCGCCGCCGCCGGGTGTCACCATCAGCACGGCCGCCGAGATGGCAGCGGCACGGTCGGCTGCGGCTGCGGCTGCTGCCCTCGAGGAGTCGTATGCGGCCGCAACGGCAGCCTTTGGTCGACTGCGATCGGTGACGTCGTCGTCCTTCTCCGAGCCCGAGTCCGAGTCCGAGCCCCGTGCGAATCCTCGCTATCCAACCCAGAACATGTCCTCCTCCTCCTCCCCCTACATCTACGCCTACATGGACCCCCGCATCCACTGGACCCGGCAGCGGCCCCCGGAGTGGCACGCCGCCAAGCAGGCCGAGATCAAAGCCCGCGGCGGACGCAAGGCCAACGTGGGCATGGCTGCCCAGCGCATTGCCAAGAGGAAGCAACAAGCGGCGGCGGCGGCAGCAGCTGCATCGGCTGCAGCATCTTTAGCAACAGCAACAGCAACAGCATCATCATCGGCATCGGACAAGCGCGTGCCGAGTGTCTGGACAGGCGAGTTGCCGAGCAACGTCGTCTGCAACAAGGACTGGATGGCCCTGCTGGGCACGTTTGCGCGGGACGAGGAGCGGCACAAGGCGGCGGCATGCAAGTCCAAGTCGGCTGCTTCTGCATCTGCTTCTGCATCTGCTTCTACATCTGCTTCTGCATCTGCTTCTACATCTGCTTCTACATCTGCTTCTACATGATTGGCATCTGTTTGGCATCTGTTGGTCTCTTTTGGTTTTTTGCTTTTTATTTGGCTGTGATACCCTATCAGTGCGTCTGTTTCGGTGCTGCGTACGCTTGTCTTTGCTTTTACGTTGCGATTGAATCTTGAGTTTTTATTGGACTTGGTACATGAATGGCATTGGTACATGAATGGCATTATGAGTACAATACAGTTTGATGGCATTAGTCACTATTTCGGAGACGCCTTGGGCGATGCATCTCACGATACCATAAATGAACAATAAAACAACACTTTCAAACAAAACAAAACAAAACAAAACAAAATACCAAGATAAAATAATAAATAAACACTCTACACCCAGAGCTATGCTATAAACAAAAAAACAAATCAAACAAAGCAGTCTACAACTTTTATATATCCACTGCCTACTTCCGCTTCGACAGCAAGTTCAGCGCACTGCCCGCCAGGATGAACCCGGCCTGGTCCTCGCTGACCGCGTGCTTGACGGGCACCACAAACGCCTCGCCCGTCGCCGCCTTGGTCACGCGCAGCTGCACGTCGCCCTTGCCGCCCGCCCGCAGCATCGCCAGCAGGCCCACCGTGGCCACGGCGTCGCCCGCCTCGATGCGGTCGTAGTCGGCCTCGTCGGCAAACGTCAGCGGCACGACGCCCTGCTTCTTCAGGTTGGTCTCGTGGATGCGCGCAAACGATTTTGTCACGACAATCCGCGCGCCCAGGTACCGCGGCTGCAGCGCCGCATGCTCGCGCGCGCTGCCCTCGCCGTAGTTGTGCTCGGCCACGACGAGCCACGGCTGGCCCCTCGCCCGCCACTTGAGGGCTAGCTCGGGGATCGTGCTGCGCGTGCCGTCCAGGTCGTAGGCCACATTGACCTCGCCCGTCGCCGCATTGACCGCCGTGTTGAGCGTGTTGGCGCTAATGTTGGGCAGATGGCCCTTGTACTTGAGCCATGGCCCGGCCGCCGAGATCGTGTCCGTCGTGCACTTGCCGGCGACCTTGACGAGCACGCGCAAATCCTCGAGGTCGCTGTCCGGGAACGGCGCAAACGGCTCCAGCACTGCCAGCCGCTCCGACGTCGGCGCAATGGCAATGTCCACGCTGGCATCGGGTGCCTGCTTGAGTGCCGCAAACGCTGCCCGACCTTCGTCAAAGGGGGTTTCCGGCCCCTCGAGGCCGTGCGGTGCCGGGAACCGGAACGCGCCGCCGTCGGGCGTCGCAATCGCGTCCGTCAGCGGGTTGAACGTCGTCGTGCCCGCAAACGCCAGCGCCGTCACAATCTCGGGCGACGCCAGGAAATTCATCGTGTCCAGGTTGCCGTCGTTGCGGCCCCGGAAGTTGCGGTTGTACGACGTGAAGATTGCATTCGCCGTGCCCTTGACGACGCCGTCGCGCCGCTTCCACTGCCCGATGCAGGGGCCGCACGCATTCGACAGCAGCACGCCGCCCGCGCCGTCAATCGTCGCCAGCGTGCCGTCGCGCTCCAGCGTCGCCCGGATCTGCTCGCTGCCCGGCGTCACATAGAAATCCGACACCGGCTTCAGCCCCGCCGCCGCCGCCGCCTTGAGCAGGCTCTCCACGCGCGTCATGTCCTCGTACGAGCTGTTGGTGCAGCTGCCAATCAGGCCCGCCGACAGCTTCTCCGGCCACTGCTCCTTGACCACCGTGTCGCGGAACTCGCTCAGCGGAATCGACAGGTCCGGCGTAAAAGGTCCGTTGACGTGCGGCTCCAGCTCCGACAGGTTGATCTCAATCATCTCGTCGTACTCGGCGCCCTCGTCTGCTGCAAATTGGAACACGGCGTCCTTGTCCGTCGCCGACACGTCCGCACCCCGCCACTGCTGGAACCGTGCCGCGTCCTGCGCCTCTTTGCTGCGCCGCGTCGACTCGAGGTAGCGTGCCGATGCCGCCGTGTACGGGAAGATTGACGTCGTCGCGCCCACCTCGGCGCCCATGTTGGTCATGGTCGCCATGCCCGTGCAGCTCAGCGTGTCGACGCCGGGGCCCGAGTACTCAATAATGTACCCCGTGCCGCCGCGCACCGTCAGCAGACCCGCCAGGTGCAGGATCACGTCCTTGGGCGACACCCACCCGCTCAGCTCGCCCGTCAGCCGCACCCCGAGCACCTTGGGCGCCTTGAGCTCCCACGGCGCGCCCACCAGCGCCTCGACGGCGTCCGCGCCGCCCACGCCAATCGCAATCGTGCAGAGGCCACCCGCGTTGGGCGTGTGGCTGTCCGTGCCCAGCATCATCAGGCCCGGTATGGCATAGTTCTCCAGCACCGTCTGGTGAATAATACCCGCACCGGGGGGCCAGAAATCAATGCCGTACTTGCGCGCCGCCGACTCCAAAAACGCAAACACCTCGCCGTTGGTGCCGATGCCCGCCTCCAGGTCGCGGTCCGCGCCCTTTTCGCCCACAATCAGGTGGTCGCAGTGGATGCTCGCCGGGATCGCCGTCTGCGGCAGGTTGCACGCCATGAACTGCAGCAGCGCCATCTGCGCCGACGCGTCCTGCATGTTGACGCGGTCCGGGTTGAGCTGCAGATTCGCCTTGCCGCGGATGTCGCGCCCATTGTTGGTGTTTCCGCTCAACAGGCTCGCCTCGACATTGTCCAGGTGGCTGTACAAGATCTTCTCTGCCAGCGTCAGCCGCCGCTCGGCGCCCAGCACGCGCCGCACCGTCGTGTACTTGTTGTACATGCGCTCGTACACGGCCGGGATGGGCGCGCCATCGTTGACAGTGGAAAATAGCCGGCTCGTCGTCGTCGTCGGCAGCGTACGCAGAGGTCTCTGGATGTGCTGGACAAAAAAAGGTTAGTAATCACGAGTGCATAATTGTACACGAGGTCAAGTAGCTGCCCTGAAGGGAAGGTGCAAAGAGAACAGCGGGGACCAACGCAGGACGTGCACATACCCTAGCCAGAGCCCCAGATCGGGCAGCAAGCACAATAGGCCCCATGGCAAAGTGACAATCAAGCTTTGCAGCGGCAGAGCAAGAGACAAGGAGGGCGCGTTGTGCCTGACGTGCAAAGTGTCGTTTTTGCAATGTGAGAATCGTCGTCAACAAATTTTGCGGGGGCAGAACTGAAAATAAAAAATTAATTGATATACTGATTGGAGTAAGTGCTAATTGACGGCAGGTACACCAGTCACTGCCGTAATCGGACCAGCTGGGGAAGAGGAAAAACGAAGAAGCTGGCCAATCAGAACATGGGCAATTACAGTCGAAAGTTAAATGACATAATCAGGATAATTGAAGAATGAACGATGCCACGATAAGATACAATACATCTCCGTAGATGATGGATGCAAGATGCAGCAGATTGAAATAACTCTTGTCCATGTGAACCCATGGACGCCCGGGATGTGATCGCGCCCAACGCCGCGAGTGACACTCGTAGATTGCGCAGAAACGAGACAAAGACATTCGCAAATGACACAAAATGAGAAAACCGAGACAAAATAATCTTCACGTAAGCTTCTGCCGCTTGGCATCCAGGCTGTCTGCTCCGCCGCCGACAGAAGAGACGTTGCTCGGCATATCGGCGAGCGGGGGCCGCGCAACACCGCCATCGTTGGGCGGGCCGCGCTTCATCGGCGGCGGCCGGAACTGCCCACGGTTGGCCAGCGGACTCGAGATGCCCGGCGGTGCCCCAATCCGGCGTGTCGGCTCACCGGTCGGACCCATGGGGCCATTGCGCGCAGCCACCGCCGCTGGAGTCGGCGACCCGGCCCGCCCAGGGACCGTGGTTGCCTTTTGCAGGGCTGCCTGTCGCGAGATCCGGGCCGACGTGCTATGATCGACGCCGGGTGTCCGTGGGATGGACGGCGTCTCGGCCTTGTGGTTGAACAGCTGGCCCGACTGCGCAACAGAGACAATGTCGTCGCCGTCGTTTGCTTTGGATACGGCGCGTGCCGAGAGCCACGGCGTGCCGGTGCCGACATCGCCACCGCCGTTGTTTGCGTTGGGGGCTGGTTGTCTCTGCACAAGCGGTGGTGGCCGGTTGGGTTGTGCGTTGTTGCCGGGCCGGTTGTTGTAGTTGTTGTTGTTGTTGTTGTTGTTCATAGAACCAGGGGTATGCGGAGGCCGTGGCGGCGGCGGTCTGGCTCCGTTGGCGAGATGTGGCGGCAGCTGGCGGACCGGGCTTGTGTTTCTCGATGGTGGATTGGGGCGTGGTGCTGCAAGAGATGGCGCTGCTGCCATGGCCGACGTGTTGGTCGTCTCTGGAATCACAACCTCGTCGGGATGGCCTTCCTCGGACACGCAAAAGTCGGCTTCATCAAAATCTGTTGTGTCAGTTAAGTCCAATGAAAGAGCTGGCAACTCAACAACTCGTCTTACCTCCTAGAAACTCGTCGTCAAACATTTCCATCGGGATTCCTGTCTTGTCAGTATCTCCTGCATACACCAACAGTCGTCCAGACATACCTGCATCCGCCGGAGACACTTCGGACTTGACGTTTGCTGCCGGTGCTGCCGCCGGTGCTGCCCGTCCGGGCTGCTGTGCTGCTGCCGGTGTTGGCCGGGCTGCGTTGGACGCCGTGCTGCTGTTGCTCGCCGACGTGCTGTTGCTGTTGCTGTTGCTCGTGCTGGTGCTGTTGCCCCCCGCCGGCCCCCTTGCTGCCGGCGGCTCCTCTGTCTTGACAATGTAGTCTGCGTGCCGGTGCAGGTTCTGCTCGTCAAACGGCCGCTTGTTGACCGGCACCGCCTTGATCTTGGACACGCGGTCCACGTACGTCTTGTCGTAAATGCAGTTGCCCAGCACGTTGCCAAACGTGCGCAGCGCGCGCTTGAGCGCGTCCGTCGTGCCCTCCTTCTTGGCCTTTTCAAAGGCCGCCGCTTTTCCCTTGCAGTTCTCAATGTGCCCGTAGCCAATGTCCTCGTGGTACGTGCCGTCGCGCAGCGTCACGCGCATAATCACCGACAGGCCTACCGAGATGCGGTACGTCTGCGGGTTCTCGTCGACGAAGTCAATCTGAATGTTTTGAATCGACGACGACCACCCATTGAACCCAAACACCTCGTTGGCCAGGCTAATGACCTTTTCGGCCGCCACATAGTGCACGCGCTGGCCCGACGGGCCCGACCGCGACGACAGGTACTCGGGCCCCAGCTGCTTCTCGAGCCGGCTCTGCAGCGTCGCAATCTCCACGGCCGTGTACTCGGACACGTGCTGGATGGGCAGCGCGGAGCCGCCGCCGCCGCCCACAGACGATGAATTGTTGTTGTTGCTGTTGTTGTGCCCAGCGGCGCCGCCCTGCTGGTTGTTCATCCTGGATGTTTGTTGCTGTTGCTGTTGCTGGCCGCCGCCGCCGCCGCCAAACGGCACACGACTCTTGGGAATGGGCTGCTGCTGAAAGGGGTTGGCAATGGCTGTATGCTGGTCTCCAGGGCTTGTTTGTTAGCTGACAGTAGATAGATGAGGAAGAGGAACAGAAACGCACGCTGGCATCGTCGTGGAATGTCGCCCTGGAAGAGAGAGGTAAACAGTCGTCCCGAGTTGCGACGCGTCTCGTCGACGAGATGACGGCTGTGCAAGCAGGACAGACACTTGGGAAACGTCGAGACGGAAGGCGGAAACAAAACAAAGCACGGCCGGGCTGTCGTTGTGTGTAGTGACCTAAGATATCAGCGTCATCAAAGGCTGGTGGGTTCCGTGCGGTGCGTGCCGTATGCGCGTCCAGAGGCAAAGCCACACAAAGTGCCTGACGCGACTTTGGCGGGCGCTTTGCCAAAAGTGACCCGTAGTCACGTGCCGCGTGGCCACACCCCCTTAGCTAACTAAAGATCACCCCCACAAAGCGCCCTCGTTACCTGTGCTACGGCGGATAGGGCATTTGCGAAGGACGCCACCAACCCCGCCAAACAAAAGCCAAACAGTTCCAGGGTCACAGCGGGTGTTCGGCGAGGCAGGCGAGGCAGCTCGGACAATTAAACAGCGCTGTACTCTGTACGATAGGATACGCTGGCCAGTATGACATTGTCTCATGTGCGTGTGGCACGATGTTTAGGTCGGGTGGCGTATGATTCTCTTGACGGTATATATGTGTTTTGGTGGTCAACAAAAGTCATATCAAGGCTGTTAGTGCAAGTCGATACTCAGTGGAAGTCACTATATATTCATACTCAGTGCAAGTAATACTTTATACTCCCAGCAGCTACATACGTTGTGACATCAGTCGTAAAACAGACAAGCAAACAGTAAACAATAACTCGGTCTATTCTGAAACGCATTGACGAGTGCTAGAATAAATACAGCATGAATCCAGCACCGATACACAGCCTCTAGAAAAGGCCAGGTACGACATATAAATAGACAAGAAACAGACCCATACCGTGATGCCCCCGGTAGTGAACAATAGCAAGCTGTGCCGCTTCAGGCCGTGGACAGTAGATGCAATGCAAGACGATGAATAAACAGAAGAAAGACAGACAGAAGGAAGGCAGGGAGAAAAAAGACAGACAGAGAAGAAGAGGTGCATTAAACAGACGAGAGGAAACGCAATGCTATTTAAAATGAGAAAATGCACACGCTGTGATGGGACACGGCGTCATGGAATGGAGGCTGTGGGGGGAATATAATGAGCGAGAGGGGGGGGCGTAGAGTAGGACTCTCAAAAAATGTAGAAAGCAAAGTGAAGAACAAACATGGAAAAAGACGTCGTAATTCATTAAGAGTCAAAAATGAGTCGTCTGGGCCTTTCGATCCGGCTGCCAGGGGTTGGTCGATGCTTGCCGCTACCAAGGCCCGACACGCACCGGCGCGCCAAAGGTGCCGTTGATCAGCTGGTTGCGGATGGAGGCGGCATCGTTACTGCTGCTGCTGTTACTGCTCGCCGACGCTGCCGCATTGCCGCCCCGGCCCATCCAGCCGAGGTGTGTGGACATGGCGCCCATGGCCTGGTCGAGCCGGCCGCCCGACTGGTTGTTGTGCTTGTTGAGGGTCTGGTCCCAGTTCTCCGTGGCCAGGATCGAGTTGAAGCCGCCGCCGCGCTTCGACACCTCCTGGATGACAACAGCCCAGGCACGCGCAATCTCGTCGTAGGCGCCCTCCTTGTGCTGCCGGTACGTCGGGTTGTCCCAGTCGGGCAGCTGGTGCACAATCTTGGTGGCGCCGTCGAGGAACTCGAGCGACGCCGACGTCTGCGACTCGACGGGCGGCAGGAACTGGCGCGTAAAGTCGGAAATGGCCTCGACCAGCGCAATCAGCGGCTGCTTGACGCGGTAGTAGTTGTAGTCGGCGCTCGAGTGGCCGTACGGCATGGCGCTTCGTAGCCGGTCCTGGTAGTCGCCCAGCAGCCGCAGCGTCGACGCCGCCGTCGGCCGCGGTGCGTGCTCAAACACCTGCTGTGCAATGTCGGGCCGCTGGTCGCAGATGGTCTGCAGGATCGTGCGCAGCTGGCTGGCGTCGAGCGCCTCGAGCAGCCGCGGCATCGGCAGCGGCCTGCCGGTCATTTCGGCGGCACGGGCCTTCTTTGGTGGGCGGGCCAGTTGGCGGTTGGAGATGGCGGGCGAGCTCATCGGCGACAGGGACATCTCATCGCCGTCGTCTTCGGCTTTCCGTTTCTTGGAGACTGCTGCCATGCTGGGAAAGGGGGACACTAAAAAAAAAAAGTAAGATTAGTCAGCTGGCCACGATCGTGCTTGCAAGGCAGATTTACGTACTCGACCGTGATGGCGAATGTCTCGGGGATTCGTGCTGGTGAGGGAAGAGAGGTGGCTGCGGCGATAGCAGGACGTTCATCTTCGAGGAAACCGGATGTTGGGACGGCGGAGAGGGGTGCCGGGAAGGCCGAAGGAGGCACGCACAACGGCTATGGCGAGGTATGCCGTCTAGTTGTTGTGTGTGCCAAGCCGGGTTGTTTGACAGCAGCTAATTGTTCTGCTCGCCGTTGCTTCGAGGTCGTCGTTTGTCGTTGTCGTTGTCGTCGGAACGGATGCCGGTCGAGGTAGCGGCAAAATTGAGACGAAAGCCGGAAATGTTGGAAGAGGACGGCGTAAAGAGGGCAACAACTATCCGCCACGTGTGAATAGATGCGTCAATGTATGTTGGACGAGCGGTCGAGGGGGAGAGGAAAAGGGAGAGAGATGAAAGTCCCAACGGAGACGAAGGGTGCTGGCGCCAATAAAGTACTTGAGGGAAGGAGATGAAAAAATAGGGAAAAGAGGAGACGACGCAAAAAAGGGCCGGAAAAGTGTTCATACGGAGTACAAGTAAACAGCAGAGGAGGGTCAAAGGGAGGGAGGGTTTTAGGGGTTCACAGTGGAGGTGAGTCGCTCGCATTAGTGGTTTGTCTTGTATTGGGTCCCCTGTGTTACAGGCCTTGGGGGAGGAAGCCAGGGGTGGTCCTGCTTCTCCTGCTTGGGTCGTGCGCGGCTGCCGCCACCACCCCACATCACAAGCTGCACCAATTGGCAGGTGGCTCAGCAGCAGCAAAGCCTAAAACTGCAGCGGCCTTTCAGCACCGTTTGTGTTGGCACCGTCCCCTCCAGTCCACGTCCACGACTGCCTTCCTCCCTTGCAGTCGTCAGTCAGTCAGCACTGCGTTGGCTGCCACCCACCCACACTCACAACACACACCACCCCCATGCTGCGTAATTTCTTTTGGCAGGTCGCTCTCATTCACGTAACAGCACGCCTGTGCGAGTGCTTCACTCGAGACCCATGTAGGGGTAACAGATCTACGAGTACGAGTAAAAACAGCTGTTCCGACGCCTGTAATTCGTTGGTCGATGCTCCCTTGCCATGCCGTATTCACTTTGATTTGCACGGAGTACACTTTTGTCTCCTATCTCCTAGCATCCGAGATTGCCATTTGTATGTGACAATCAATTTCTGTCTTCAAATGCAGACGGACTAAAACGGAAGCGAAACGGTAACATCTCACGAGAGGAAGGAGCGTCACGATGCAGAAAAGAAAGCTGGCCGCCACGCCGAAAAGCGGTCAGGCCGACAAAGAGCTCTCTCGCTCGGACGCCAGCGCTTCCAGCGCCAGCGCCAGCGGACGCCACGCTACCTTGCTTGGCTCACAACCTATGAACCCATGCTGGACTTGTGATTCAGTTGGCTGCGAGTGGGGATTGGTCGTAGGCGATCTGACTAGCTATTCCGCATCTTACGTAGCAGGCACTAGTGACAGGATGCATGGCAGAGGGAAGGAGCGGCTGTGTCTTCTCTACGAGTACTCCGTACGGAGGTACGGAGTACAAAGTACATACTGAGTACTACTCGTACAAAACTACGGAGTACTCCGTCCGATACGGTGCAACGTAAACGGAGCACGCACATGGGATGCACGCCTGCCCGCCCAGCATGCCCGACCACGGCACAATGCAAAATGCAGCGCTAGAGCGGAGGGTGCAGGCCCAAGTGAGACATGGATGCAGCGATGCAGCGATGCTGTCTGCACTATTCTTATCTGGTGTTGACTACTCGTACTGGCATGGCATCAATAGTCGACGGAGTGCGGAGGACGACTCTCCGTTGGTGGAGCACATGCTTTTGT
This sequence comes from Ophiostoma montium, assembly GCA_029299015.1. NCBI lineage: Eukaryota > Fungi > Ascomycota > Sordariomycetes > Ophiostomatales > Ophiostomataceae > Ophiostoma > Ophiostoma montium. The sequence continues at coordinate 51,306 of JANSMC010000061.1, read as the reverse complement.
TCGATGATTGCTTCTTTTGCGGTCATTTGCTATGTATTGCTCTTCTCTTGGACGACTGTCTTGCCGTCACACCTTCCTGCTTTGTTTGCGTCTTTTTTGTCCGACGTCCATGCGCTGCAAGTGAGCCGTGCAAAGGAGGCATTGCTCAACTAGTCGAGTGCGCACACGTGTCTGGCTCGTATGCAGCATCGTCCCCTGGGTACTCAATAAATAGAAACAATGTACGAATACGGAGACGTCGGCGATACAGCATTGAGTACTGAGTACGGAGTACGGAGTAAGTGGGTCTCGGCAGTAAGGCTTATCGTTCTCAGTCGATAAGATGAGTGATAACCGATAAGATAAACTGATTATGGAAAAAGTTTTGGCTGGCAGAAAAAGCTTCACAGAACTCGCCATTGACGCACATCACTGCAACCAGATATTCCCCAACCACAATGACGACCGACGGTTCAGATCCGCTGAGCGCGGACGCGGCACCCGCCGACGCCCCCGACAAGAAACGCAAGAAGGCCAATGCCGACGTCGCCGAGCTCGAAGTCAACCTCGACCTGCCCGAGCCCCCCTCGAAGCGCGCCAAGCGAGCCCTCAAAAAGGGCAAGGTCCTGCCGCCCAAGCCGCGGGCGAAACTCGACGACGATGACGATGCTGAGGAGGACGAGACGACGACGCCAAGCGCCTTGTCCAAAACAAAGGGCGGCAAAAAGGAAAAGGAGGAGCGCTCCCAGTTTGGCATCTGGATCGGCAACCTGCCCTTTACCGTGACGCGCGTCCAGCTCTTCAAGTGGTTTGTCGACAACTCGGGCGGCGCCATTGCCGAGTCGGACATTACGCGGATTAATCTGCCTCTCGGAAAGCGTCCGTCGGCGCATGGCGGCCACGGCAGCAACAGTTTGCGCCCCCACAACATCCACGCCGACAGCCAGGGCCAGGCCCTGCCGCCCAACAAGGGGTTTGCGTATGTCGATTTCTTGACGCGCGAGGCCCAGATCGCTGCGACGGCCTTGTCCGAGACGGAAATCGACGGCCGCCGCGTGCTCATCAAGGACAGCAAGTCGTTTGAAGGGCGGCCCGCCAGCGCTCCTCAGACAAATGATGCCGATGCCAATGGCAACGCCTCCGCCAAAACCCCCCGCAACAAGGCCGGCGCACCCAACGACGACGCGTCGGCGCCGCCCCAGGGCATGGCCAGCACCAAAGTGTTTGTGGGCAACCTGGGCTTTGAGACGTCCGAGGACGACCTGCGGCGGCACTTTGCGCCGTGCGGGCCCATTGCCTGGACCAAGGTGGCCACGTTTTCGGACAATACCGAGAAATGCCGGGGCTACGGCTGGGTGCAGTTTGGCGGCAAGACCGACGACGGCCTGCACAACGTGACGCCCGAGGTGGCCGCCGAAGCCGCCGCCGCCGCCGTGCGCGGGTTTGTGCGGCTGCAGGAGAAGGTCGACACCGAAGAAGACTTTGTGGCCGAGGCCGAGGGCAACACCACCACCACGGCCGACGCCAACGCCGAAGAAAAAGAGGCCAGCAAAAAACTACGAACGCGCAAGTGGTGGGTCAACCAGTTCAAGGGCCGCCCGCTCAAGGTGCAGTTCGCCGAGGACGACGTGTCGCGGTACAAGAAGCGCTTCGGCAAGGGCCGGCCGCGCGGCGACGGCGGCGACGACCAGGCCAAGGACGGCGCCGCAGCCCAGCGCCCCGAGCGCCGCACCAAGCCGTTCAAGCAGCGCGACATTGGCGTGGCGGCGCTGACCGGTGGCATTGTCGAGTCCACGGGCAAGAAGACGGTGTTTGAGTAGGCAGCGAGACATGTATTTACTTGGTTTTTGTCATTATATTGGGCGTTTGTTATGGTTCTTATGGCTTAGGCCCTGATGCGGTGAGTCCTGCACGCTGCAAATATTTGCAGCGTGCAGGATACCTGCCTTATTGAGCGAATACATAAATTGTGTACGTATGTGGGGCACCAGGCATGTACCTTTGTAATCGAAACTTCTTACTCGAGCTGACTAAAATTGAGGCTTTTTGGCTACATCGTCGAATTCATAATAATTTCAATCGCGACGCCTTTTAACCGCGATGCCTATTAACAAAAAAATCAATTCGAATAAAATACTAACGTACTTTACGGATTAAGTTTAATAAAAAAAAGAAAAGTAATATCGCGTCGTATTACTATCGTCGTCGTCGTTTTAATTTATCGTCGTCGTCGTCGTCGTCGTCGTCGTTATCAAGAATCGGGTATCGGGCATCGAGCATCGCGATAATAATCTGGTGATGTTTTCAATTGGAAGCGGGATACCTCGTACTGTACTGAAAATGTATGGGGAATATAGGTACCTAATTTCCTACTCTGACTAGCTCAGAAGCTTCAAACTTTCTTACATAATCTGTACCAGAGGGCGCACATCGTACTCTTTCGTTAAGATACAAAGCTACGACAAATTGAGCGATACAGTGCAGTATCCGTTTTTGCTGCGTAATTTTGGTGCCAGATTAGGCAGGTATCCTGCACGCTGCAAATATTTGCAGCGTGCAGGACTCACCGCATCACGCCCTTATGGCTTTTGGCAATAAACTTGTTTGACTTGCTTTGGGAATTGATATGTTGATCATCATCAATCATTACCATCGACTTACTATCATCATTGACTACCAAAATCTCAAATGACATCTGTTGCATCATAAAGCGTTGAAAGAATCAATCTGATCAACTACGAAACTACGGAACACTAGACAGAGCTACTCAACAGGACGCAGATGGAAACACCGAGCACAATCACCAACGCTCCAAGTACGGATATCAGATGGAACAGGTCGTTCTCCCATTTCCTGCAGTAGGAAAGCTCCCGTGCTGCTTTTCCACCTTGTCAACAGAAAACAGAGGTGCACTCCGTGGCCAATAACAAAGACAAAAACAATAGGAGAATCAAGAGTGAAGAGACAAACGCAACTAAACACACAAACATAACCGAAGACACCAGAAAAAAGATGGCGCAAACAAGTATTATCAACGACAGTCAACCCTTACTTGCGGGGAGACGACATAAACTCCTCGTCCGAGGCATCGAGAATGTCGTACTCCTCATCCGTCATGAAGCCGCTGTCAGAGTCGTCGGCCCACTCGAGCTCGTCGGCCTGCGAGATCTCCTCCGACTTGTCCGACTTGGCAGCGGCCTCGGATGCCTCGTGCATGCTGGCAACAGGCGACTCCTTCTCCAGCTTGGGGAAGATCATCTGGCTCGTCTCGACCGGCTTCTCCTCGGTCCAGGCCCCCCCAGCCTTCACCACTCTCCCCTCGCGCACCTCCACGACCGGCGCCGGCTCCTCCTTGGCCTGCACGTTGACATCGCACCACAGACGGTCGCCAAACTTGATGCCGCCCTTGGTGGTCAGGCGCCAGTACGAGATCACCTTGCCGGCACGGGGCGGGGTGCGCAGCAGAACCGTAAAGGCGTACTCGGAGCCTGGCGCAAGCGGCTCGTAGCACACAGTCGACTCCGAGGCCGAGACCAGCTCGCGGATGCCGGCCGGGTTGGTGGGGTCGACGTGGCCCATGTAGTCGCCGCTGACAAACTGCACGCGGCTGCCTGCCGGCCAGGCGACAGAGCCCGTGTTGCGCAGCACCCAGGTCTGCTCAAAGACAAAGTTGGGCGCAAACGTCGTGCCGTCGGGAATGGTCTCGCGCTGGAACATGGCTCCGAGGTCTGCTTCCGCAGGCTCGACCAGAGTCGCCTTGGACGGCTTGCTCGCAGCCTTGGCATTGAGGTCCGGGAGCGTATGGGCCGTGGGCTTGACGTCGAGGACCGTCTGGACCTTGTTCAGGTTCAGGTCAGCTACGGAGGCCTTGCCCGCCTGGCTGCCCGCCTGGCTCGCGGTGCGGCTGGGCGGGACGCGGCGGTCGCCCATGACCGGCATGACAGAGCCGTTGCCGTGCTCGCCCGTCGTGGTCACCGAGACGTGGCGCACGGGCGTGCGGAACTTGATGAGAGGGTGCGTCTTGTTGTGCTTGTTGGCAGGGTGGGCCTCGCACACGGCGCAATAGTCCTTGTTGTGGCACACGGCACACTTGTAGCGGTCGCCGACAATGTAGCTGCTGGTCTTGTTGGCGCCGGTGCACTGGGGGCCGTCGCAGTGGATGCCCGTGTGGACCGCCTGCGGAGAGACAAAGGCCTTGATCTTGGCCTTGGCGGACAGCGGACTATCCTGCAGGGGCTCGTACAGTTCCATGAAGCAGTGCCCGCCATGGGTGCTGTCGGCGCTGCCAATGCACTCTGAGCACAGGTCCCAGTCGGGGCACTGCATGCACTTGTAGCGCACACCCGTGATGAAGGAGTTGCAGTCGTCGCAAATGGCATTGTGCCGCGCGCCACGACCGGCCGGCAGGCGACGCGTAACGTCCCAGCCAAACGCCGTACCCTCCTGAGCAGGCGAGAAGGGGTGGCCGGGGTGGTGGCCGTGGTCGTTGGCGGCAAAGCACGTCTGGCACAGATCAAAGTCGAAGCACGTGTCGCAATGCACAAAGTCGGCATCGACTGAATCGCGGATGCAGTTGTTGCACGTGCGGCTCTTGACAAACTTGGATAGCGCCACCGTGAACTGGGGCTTGGCCGCCGGGCACCCGCTGTTGCTGTCGTCGACCAGAGAACGCACCGGGAGGGTGGTGCGAAACGCGTTGGAGGTGAAGTAGTTGGGGAACAGCATTTCGGGCCCGCAAGCCGGCTCGGCCTTGGGAGCCGGCTCGGCCTTGATAGCAGGTGCGGCCTTGGCAGCCGGCTGGGCCTTAATAGCAGGGTCGGCCTTGGCAGCCGGCTTGGCCTTGGGAGCAATGCGCTCCGTGGTGCTGTTCACAATGAGGCCGTTCTGGACGCTGCGGCGAATCAGCCAGTGGGTGGTGTTGAGGCAGGTCTCGCCGTTGCCGACGCACTTTAGGCACAGGTCGTAGTCGCCGTTCTCGCACGTGGAGCAGTGGAAGTGAGCATCCGGGATCTGGTCGTGGCACCGGTTGCAGCAGACGGTAAATGCTGGGCGCGCGGCACCACTTGCCACATGCGACACGTACTGTACATCTGTGATTCTGTTGCATGTGGCAGACGACGACTTGTTCTCCGTCTTGATGCTCTGGTCGTAGTAGACCTCGCTGGGCTGGGCCGTGCTGTTTTGCGACGTGACCTTGGACGGGTCACTCTGGTCCAGCACGTTGCTCGCGCGCTCCTTGGCAACGTCGATGGCGGTGGCAACCGCATTGGCGAATGCCTGAGTGAAGAGGTTGTCATTGGCTTCAGCGGGCTCTCTGTTTCCGGCTGCCTTGGCGGCGGTAAACTGAGGTTCGTCGGATTCAGGGACGTCCTCGATGGAGACGGGCAAGGGGGCCGGCGAAGACGCGGTGGTAGCCACGTTGGAGACTTGCTGGTCCTCGGCAGCCGAGAGGTCAGGGTAGACGACACGAAGCTTGAGCTTCTGCTTGGCCTTGGCGGCTCTTGCCAGCTGCTTGTAGACGCTGGTGTTGCAGCGGTTGAGCGTGACAAACTTGGCGGCCGAGTCCGAGTAGCGCTCGAATTGGCACTCGGTGAAGGGGGAAATGTTGAGAGCCATGCGGAGCTGCGAGCCAAGTTAATTTGATGCACACGATTGTATGGGATATACGGGATATACGGGATGGAACAGACCTTGGGCTCGAAAGATTCGGCGGTAAGATCGCTAAAGGCCAGTTTCAGCTTCTTGTTTGAGCCATCGTGGCTGACTTTGATGGTGATTGGGGTACTGGGCCCAAAGGCCGTCGGGGCCGGCGTGGACATGGCAGGCAGTGGTTGCTGTTGAACGAAGGGAAGATCGAAGAGGTCGTTGCTGTTTGCCGGTGAGGCTTTGTTAGAGAATGCACGACACATGCCAATAATGAGCTGGGACGATGCGTGAGGAGGGTATGGCGATGATAAGGCGGTGACGCGGACTAGGGAACTAGGACAATGCAACGCGACAGAAAGGCAAGGCAGAGATGGGAAGAAGGACAAGATGCAATGGCAATTGTCACAATGTTGATGATGATGATGATGATGATGATGCCGACGATGACGCTTGATACTGGAGAGATAAGGGTAGAGAGGCAGGGCGCGAAGGGCGAGAGTACTCGAGTAGACGAGGTGGAGAGAGTGCAGGGCCCCCGAGAGATAACGAGGGCGGGAATGGAGACGGCAGCGAGCTACTTACAGGTCGGATCGTAGAGGAGCGTAGATGCAAAACGTCACAGTGAGGGAAATGCAGATGGATCGCAACGATGGGCGATGGAGGGAAAAGAAGAGGAGAGAGAAAATAGAAAGAGGAAGGAAGGTGGCAGGAGCACAGATAAAGTAAAAAAAGGAAGGGGACGAGCGGGCTGTCTAACGGTACGATACGCTGTAGTAGACGGTGAAGTAGCAGTCGGGCGAATAGTACACTTGAAATGGATGGGTCCCAATATGCTGAGTAGGGAAAGGGCGGGCGGCCTTGTGGTTTACGATAGAGGGCCAGAGGCGACCGACCACCAGGAGGCAAGGCAAGGCAGCAGCAGCAGCTAGTGTCGGCGGAAAGACTGGGCCCCCCGCAAAGGGAATGGCGGTGGCATCACCAGCGAACGGAGCAAAGCAAGCAAGCGAGCGAGCGAGTGAATGCGGCAGGCGCACTCGTACTGAGTACGAAGTACGAGTACTCTGTACGGAGTTCATTTGTACACAGTCATACCAGGGATAAAAAGGCGACTTGTATGCTCCACTTTTGTGTGCAGCGAGCTGACTGCTCCGGATTAGTGAAAGGGCGCAGATGACGCAATTGGAGTGAAGTGAGCAGCAGCAGCTGCCTGAGCCTGCGAATGCATGCTACGGGGCACACGCAAGCGGTCGTGCCTGGCAAAGGCGAGTGCTCGTACGGAGGATTATTTACGTTACAGCGGCGGGCGAAGTGGAAGAGCGTGATGGAAGAAGGGAGATAAGGCAACGCGCGAAGTGCAAGCAACGTGCAAAGTGAAAATTGGCAAGTGCAAAGTGCAAGAGGGATAGGGAAGAAGCGACACAGGAAGGAAAGATAGGTCACAGGCGACAAAACAACACAAGTCGGCTACAGAATACAATCAACTCACGAGTCAGCTATACACGCAATAATAACATGTCAAAGATAAGCTGCTTTGCACTCGTACTCACGATACGAGTGGTCGTATATCTGATACAGCGGCGGCTCAAACTCCGCAACTCCGAGCTTTGTTTCCGGTTAGTCGTAGTGCACCAATATGCTGGTGATGCGTACTACGAGTACGGAGTACTGAGTACTTTGCCTTGTAGGTAGCCGCCGCCCGATTGCGGATGCCATTGCATGTGGAAATGGAAAAATGGCTGAATCAGACATCTGTTTACTTGCGATATTGATTGCGGTACACAGTCATTGTTGGACGTCATGTATTGTCAACGAGCCGGGCCGGGCAGACGCCACTATGACTAAGTGCTGGAAGTGAATAGCTCGCCGAGGTCGTCCTGTCATAGCGACTTCCCCGCGATAACAACTCCTAGTCAGGGCCCGTGACCTGTACACTGACTGTCAAGAGTGGCCCCGTGACCTGTAGGATGACTGTTCAGAAGTACCTCTTATACTCGTAAGCTCAAAAGTGAATAATTGTTCAAAAGTATTGTATGACGACCGTCAGTCAACATGATTTACGCATCTGCGTCATGCACCAAATGCGGGAGTGCATGCAGCACGAAATGTGCGATTAAGGGATGCAGCAAGCCATGTTTACGAGTACAATTCGGGCGGCAACAGAATATGTAAGGATTGTCGCAGCTATTAAGTCCTACGCTGACGGTTTCACACGCCCTCTGGGCACTTGTGCAACTAATCGGGCCAATGAATCAACGATCGAGGCCAACAAAAAGGCGACGTACCTGTAACGTGATGGGCTCCGTGTGGCACAAAACGATCAGTCGCCAGGGCTACGGGGGGCGAAGCAAACGGCGTGATAGGCGGCAGCAGGGTGTTGTTTACAGAGATTACAGGGAGCATGCAGTGGAAGACGGGGGTTATGGTGCTTGTAAGAGCTGAAAGTCGAGGCTCCTGAAAGTCTGAGTACTGAGTACGAATACTGATAAAACACCAGGCTGGAGATCGAGTGACGAAAACAGAAAGAATGTCAGCAAAATTGTAGGACGCCTACGTTCTCTGTAGGTAGACACTAAAGTGCCTTATATCTGTTCGACAAAGAACAAGAACAAAGCAGAGGAAGGCGCCATACCGAGTACACACACCTTTCGCCCCGCCTTGTGACGTTGCTACTCTGCCCGCTCCTTCCGTTCCTTGATGCGGAAGCGCGGCTGGAACAGCCCCAGTGCAACCAGAGACAAGTGCCAATGCATGGCCTAGATTCCGGTTGCCTTTGATTCATCGCCCTGGAAATGCGAGCGATCCAGAACAAATGGATTACGATACTATGAGATCAGAAACGACGTCGGTGGGACTTTTGGACAACTTGACAAAGAGCTTCAAGCAGGAATATGGGCAAAATGCCTACGTGACGTAGCGGACATTAGGCGGCTGACTGTAGCAGCTTTGATTAGGTAGAAATGAAAGAAGCTGATTAATTAGATGGTAAAGAGCTTTGAAAAGTAAATGGTAAGAACATAATCATCGTCATTGAGCCGCATTATCGACAGCTGATGGACCGAGGCAGACATTGTGAGGCATCGTAGGTCGTAGTAGTAAGACATATTCCAAAAAAGAGGTACGAGTAATATATGGTAGACGAATATACGAGTAGAAGTGAAGACTACTCCACCCCGTCGACAAGCCCCTTGAGCGTCCGCGTCAACGCCGCCTCGTCGTACCGCTCCGCGTCTTTCCGCTCCGGCTCGCCGCCCCTGTCGCGGATCGCCCGGGCCTGGCTCGGCACGCCAATGCACGCGACGCCCATGCGCGCGAGCTCGGCCTCGTCCACGCTGGGGCGGGCGGTGGCGGTGGTGATGGTGGTGGCGGTGGCGGCGGTGGATGGTGATGGCTCGAGATACACCAAATGCGTCACATAGCGCAAACACTCGTCGTTGTCGTCTATGCTGTCATCCAAGCTGTTTTGGGCCGTCGTCGCCGACCGACTGCTGCTCTGCCGGCACGCCGCCACAATGGCCCGCACGAAATCGGCCGCCGTCATGGGGTCGGCGCGCGGGCCGGTCTCGCGGTCGAGGCGGCTGTTTAGTATCAGTATCTTGCGGCGGCGGCGATACGGCGTGCCGCCCGCGTCCGCCCCCGCCCCCGCAATGGCCGCCCCGACGCCGCGCAGCACGAGGCTCGGCACAATGCTCGTGTACAGGCTGCCGATGCTGTAGACGACGGCGGCGGCGGCGCCCAGGGCGGCCACCATTTTCGGGTTGGCCTGGGGTCGGATCTCGTGCCCGTACGGGTTGATGTACCAGACGCGGGCGATGCGCGCCGGCAAGTCCTCGTCGTCGTCTTTGCTAAAGGCCATGTGCGGCTGGCGCAGCACGGGCAGCGACCCGGGCAGCGTGGCGTCGCCAAAGTCGACGGCCGTGCTGGCGCGGGGGCGGTGGCGGTTTGTAGTTGTTTTTGGCGCTCCCACTGGTCCATCCGGCCCCGGCTCCGGTCCATCCGGCCCCGGCCCATCCGGCAACGACGTCGGCGCCGACGGGTGGCTAATGTTGACCTGCCCCGCAATCGTCGTGCCGTCGACGAGCCCGGCCGAGATGTGGTGCGTAAAGTTGGAGTTGATGGCCGGCAGCACGGCGACATGTGCCGGAATCCCGCAGACCAGCGACAGCAGGTAGATGGCGGCCTCGAACGATCCCGAAAACAGGCGCGCGCCCGTTAAAAAAAGATTGCCGACGCTGGCGCCGGCGAAATCAAAGACCGACGTCGACGGCCGCGCGCGCTTGACAATCTCGAGGTTGAGCGTGTTGAGGACGGCGCGCAGCAGCTCGCGCGTGGCGCTGGGGACGCGCAGCCACAGGGCGTGGCGGGCCTCGACGAGGTCGAGCCACTCGATGCGGGCGGCGACGGCGTCGGCGGCGCACAGGCGGTGCTCAAAGAGGGCGCGCAGGGCGGCGCGGCCGGGGTCGTCGTCGCCCGTCGGTATCAGGCGAACGAGGCGGCCTGGGAAGTTCGTTAGTATTTATTTGAGGCAATGCGGCAATGACGGTGTATACGCACTTCGGATATCACCAACACCTAGCACGTTAGCAAGCAAGCAACAAACAACAAACAATCAACCAAAAAGCTCCAAACATACTCGGCCCCCCAAAGAATCGAATCAGCTCCGAGGAACTGCCGCCGTTGTCAGAGATCGGGATGATGTAGGTCAGCGGGCACGGCTGCCCCGATGACGCCGGCGTGGCCACAGCTTGAAAGACATCTACGAGCGAATTGGCAGCCGTGCCGCCCGAGAACACACAGATGCCGCTCCCTGGGCTGGCCGTCGTCGCCTCGGTCGGCTGCCGCACGGGCGATGCTGGTCCTGGCGATGCGGTCAAGCCTGTCCGACCTGTGGCCGCCGTCAACACGGGCTTCCCACGTCCCAGCTCGCCTGTTGGGTCGTCCATTGTCCTGACTATGGGCTTGCTAAACTCTCTTTTGCCGCCCGGTTTGTGCAGAATACGATATCTCGAGACGGGAGCGTAGCATACTACTACTCGAGGTACTTTGTACACACCATCTTGGTGTAAGCTAACAGGCCTAATTTAGTGGGGAAAGACTCGGTGAGCGGTACGGTACGGAGTAGTATTCAAGTCTCCAAGAGGCACGTGCAAATATTACGAGTAGAAGGGGTTTGCTTGATTATATCCAATACCACTGCACCATACCAAAGCTACTGCGGATAGTACACCGGGCCGTAGTAGTACTGCTCACCACCCACCATGCCGCCCATGCCGCCAGGCATATACCCGCCCGGCATCGCCACCGGCTGCTGGTATGCCGCGTAGCTCGGCTGCACCGGCGGTGCATTCATGTAGTACACCATGCCGTTGATCTCCTGGCCCACCATGTTTGACACTGGGGCACCCGGAGCCACCGCCGGCACATATCCTCCAGGTCCCGGTGCACTGGGGCCGGCGTAGTAGTAGGGCTGCTGTGGCGTCGCCTGCATCACCGTGTAGTTGCCGCCGGGGGGGCCGTAGTATGCTGGAGGGACAGGCGGACCGGTTGGACCGGGCGGGCCGGGGGGTCCAGCCGGAGCTGTGGCGACCGTGTTCTGGCCTGCCGTCGAGGGCTGGAACGGAGCCGCGTGGATAGCACGCTCCGGAATCTGCGACAGTGGCGTGCCTGTCGTGTGTGACGGGTGCGACGACGACGGGTGCCGCGAGTGCGACTCGCCCGTCCCGGACGCCACGACGCCATTGCCAGCCATGGGCATGGGCATCTGCTGGTGGAAGGCATTGCTGTACGGCTGGGGCAGCGTGGAGCTAGCTGCCGCCGCCGCCGCTGCCGGTGCCTCAATGTTCTCGAGTGACAGCGCCTTTTGCGGCTGCGGCTGGTGCATCACCAGGTTCTGGCTGGGCCGAGTCTCCTGGTAAGGCGGTCGTGGGGGAAGAGGGTGCACAAGGGGCTGCTGGGGCTGCTGGGGTTGCGGAGGACGCTGCTGGGCTGGCTGGAACGGCTGAGCGAAACCAGCCATCGGGACCGACATCGGCATCGGCATCGGGCCAGGAGGCTGCGGTCCAAAGCCGCCCGACGGCGGAAGACGCACGACCGGCCGCCCTGCCGCGCTGTCCATGGCCGGCGGCACAATAAACTCGCGGCCGACGTCCTGCGCAATCGACGACCGTCGGCTCGGCGCCACACTCGGCGTGTACACGCTGCCATTGTACACGCTGCCGTTGTAGATGCTGCCATTGTAGATGCTGCCGTTGTAGTAGCTGCCGCCATACATGCTGGTGCGGCGCGAGAAGCCCGAGATCGAGCCCATGACCGACGACCGCGTGCGGCTGCCGCGCGACCGCTGCTGATTCGGCCGCAGCGCCCGCGGGATAAAGATGAATGACCGGTCCACGGCCGGGAAGATCTGGTGTTTCGCGTGCCCGGGCAGGTCGATAATCACTGCCTTGTCACGCCGCAGCGGCGGCCGGTGGTCCGGCAGCTTCGTGTACTGCATCACCTTGAACTTTTCAAACGTCACGGGCTCCCGCATCGGCGGGATCAACACCCGGATCGTCATCGTGCCCAGCAGCTTCTCGACCGACATGGCGCGGTTGATCGGCACCGCGCTCGACGGACACGTCGGGATCGCGGCCACACCGGACATCTGGCTGCCGCCATACTGGCTGCTGGTCTCAAAGTTCTGACGTCGGGGGGCCACCGTCACCCGTGCGGCACTGGGCCTGGCCACCACGTCGTGCATGTCGTGCGTCCAGGGTGCATTGACCGTCGGGTCGGCCTGGTTTTGGAACTGGTTGCTAAAGGTGTTAGCAGGGCATGAATATCAACTCGAGACACAAGACACAACTCACTACATTGGCGCCGCAAACCCGCCACGGCCGCCGCGACCGCCTCGTCCCGGCCGGCCAAAGGGACGGAACCCGTTCGCCGCCGGACCAGCACCCCGATGGTCGTGCATGAAGAACGCGCCCCGGTTGGGCACAAACGCTGGGTCCTCGTCCCTCCGCTGTCGGTACAGATCGTGTTCCCGGCGTTGTCGTTCATATGCCGACGCCCGTGGCGTTTGTTGCGACCCTACTGTTGCTTCTGCTGCTGCTGCTGCCGCTGTTGCTGCTGCCGGAGGTGTGTTATCAGGCGCTACTGGTGCTGCTGCTGATGAGGACACAATGGCCGGCTGCGGTGCTTTGGGTTTCGGCGTCGGCGTCCGTGTAGCAGACGGTGCTTTGGACTCGGTGGCGTTGTGTGTTGTCGCTGTTGCCGCCGTCGCTGCCGTCTCTGCCGTCGCTGTCACCGCCGCTGTCGATGCCGCAAGCTGCTGCCGACTCGGCGGTGTGGACTCGGCTCGGCGTGCCGCCGCTACGACGGCAGACACAGCATCGCCGCGCGGCACTGCGTCCGACGCCCTGCTTTCTGCCGCACTCGACGGCCTCCGCGGCGCCCGCACGCCAGGCACCATGCCAATCCCCTTGTGACCGCGTTTGCCGTCTCTTGAGCCGGGCACTTTGCGGCCACTGCCCTGTGCTGCCTGTGTTGATGCTGATGCTGGTGATGGTGCCGGCGACACATTGTCCTTGACGCGGCCCGTGTCGCTGTTGTTGTTGCTGCTGTTGTTGGCCGCCGCCGTCGTCAGCTCGCGCCCATCGCTGGCCGTCGACCCGTCGGTCAACGAGTCCTCATTAACAAGGTCCACGGCCGAGTCGCCACGGCCCTCGTGGTCGTCGCTGCCGTCGTCCTCCTCGCCCCCCATCCGACGCCGCGGTCCGCCCATTCTCTTGCGGCGTGGCCCGTTGTGCTTTGGTGTGGCGGCATTGGATGAAGGAGCAGTGGCAGCAGCCATGATGCTCTTGTGTTTGTCGGGGATTGGCGGTGGAGGAGGAGGACGAGGAGGAGGAGGAGGAGGAGGAGGAGGTATGTCGATTGAGTTTGGTCCAGGTAGGCAGAGGTGGACAAGGCGCGTTGGCAAATGCAAACGGCAAAAGGTTCCGTCGCGGTCGGGGGACAAGAAGTCGTTCGTTTGGGACGTTCGTAGCTTCGAGTGGATGATGCAAGGGGAGCGAGGGTCGGGACGTCCAGCATGCGGGACGGACTGGCTGGCTAGCTGGCTGGGGGCGACAATTGGTTACTCGTATTTGTCGGATGGATATTTCGGTTGAGCGTGACTCTGTACTTTGTAGGCGATGACCAAAAGGAACCAGAAAGACACCAAAAGGGAGGTCAAGGGAGAGAGAGGTCCAAAGCGATGGACGGAAGAGCGGGTCGGGCTAGGGTGACGATGACGACAGTGCGAGAAACAGCAGGTGCCCAAAGTAGCGTGTAAGTGTGGTTGCTTGTTTTGCTTTTTCTGCTTTTGCTTGTGTTGACAACCCCGTTCCCGGGACGAGGGAAAGTACAATGGAACAGGGCGACTTCGGCGAGGAAGGAGAGACCAGCAAAACAGCAAACAGGCAGCTGGGACGGGAAAGAGCAATGGGCGGCACAGCATGCATGACACTTTTGGTTGTTTTTTTATTCCCATCTATTTAACTCCCAAATTGCTGGTAATAGCTCTGATCCCGGGAGATGAAGCTAGAAGTGGGCTAGGGCGTACTTGTTGGTCTGAGCGTTAGCTGTCTGGTGTCATGACGGGGTGAGCTTGACGTACTGACTGAGTACAAGTACACTTGCGTGTGATAAGCATAATGCCGATAGGAAATAAAGAAAAAATAAAGAGAAGAGAAAACGCATAGTATCAAATTAATTGAATTTCCAACTAAAAAATCAGGCTTGACTACCTAAGGGCAGGAGCAAGAGAGCTGGAAAAGGAAAGTGCTAGCTGTCAACTCAGTACGTGAGCAGCTAGAGCCTCATGACAGCCATGAACTAGGATTAGCATAGGCTAAGAACAACTGTAAAGTCAACGGCGCCGACGACGGGAATGATGCCCAAAGCAACGAAATAATTCAGAAAATAATACGAGTAAATTCAGATGCAGTGCTGCAGATACAGCTGGCCAGGCCCGTTCTCCTGCAGCTTGCTATCTGCTGTTGGCGCAACACAAAGCACAAAGGACCGACGCAGACATGTAAAAAGACGCAAAATAGGCAGAACGCATCACTGTACACCAAAGCATCCGTAAACATGCATTCGTCAGGCTAGGGAAAAGAGCGACCAAAGACGCCCCAAAAGAGCGGTGTCCGCATCACTGCTCACCGGCATGGCCACTAGCTGCCTTTGCCGGCACTGCCCAGGTTCTGGTTGGCCTGGATCTTGGGAACAGCTCCGAAGCGGACATTTCCCTGGTCCCAGATCTGATGCGGTCAGTGTCGTGAACAAGTCAAAAAGCAGAGAGCCACTTACAGCGTAGATGGACTTCAAAAAGACGTCACCCAGAATGTCAAAGGGGTTCTCACCCCGCGACTGGACACCGCCAAACCAGTATCCGTCCTGGGGGTCGCCAAAGATGAGGTCCTCCTTCTGGATGACAAAGTCGTTGTCTCCAATGGCGATCGAAAACGTGGGAAGCTGGTCGACGGTTGTCGACGTCGGGATCAGGTAGCCGCCCTGGGTGTTGTCGTACTTGGAGCCGGGAATCTTCTTGTAGAGCGCCTCGACGGCATCGTCGCCAATGAGGCACAGCGTCGTGCCCGTGTCGGCAATGGCCGTGTTGCCCGACCGCGCAAGCTTGGTGCCGTTGATGGTGACAGAGGTCGAGGGCACCTTCCAAAAGCCCTGCGACTTGTCGACGTCGGTCCAGGCAATCTCCTTGCCAGAGCTCGTGACGAGGTCCTGCTCAATGTAGCCCAGGGTGTAAAACGACTCCATGTTGGCATCGCGGGTGCTGTAAAAGCACGACGTAAAGAGCTGTGCCTCCTGGGGGAGCGTCTTGCTGGCAATCAGGTTCTCCATGGGTGTGGGCTGGGGCGACGGGAGATGGTACTTGGTCACCGTGTTGATCGTGGACCACGCAAGACCCAGCAGGCCGTCGCTAGGGCTCTGCTGGAACTGCTCAGAGAGGTTGCTGGCAATCTCCACGGCCTGGTTCTTGATGGCGAGGCCACCAATCGACACAATGTCGGTGCCAACATCGCCCGATGCCGAGCTGCCGTCACCGTACGAGATCTTCCACTTGAGGTTGGAAGCCTTTTGAAACGACTTGGACTTGGACGCGTCAAACACCGTGTGGTTCTTCTGGGCGCTCTTGGCCAGCGACGTGGAAAACACCCACAGGTCGGCCGAGCCCGTGTCAAAGTCGAGCATTAGCTTCTGGGGCGGCGTGCCAATGTCGACCTCGGCAATGTACAAGAGGTCCTGCTGGTCCGAGGCAGGGTCCTTGCCGGTGCCATCACCGCCACCACCGGCAGCGCTCGGGTCGTCCTTGGACCGTCCAAGGGCCGCCTGGGCCGTGTTGGCCAAGAGCTTCTCACTCTGTTGGACAACACTGCACTGGGCCAGCCTCGCATACGGACCAGGGCGCGTAGGCTTGAAGCCAAACTTTCTCACGGCCCGGGCGTACTGACGCGTGCCATTAGGCTTGAACTTGTCATTGACCTTGACCGCGATCTTTTTGAGGCCCAGGCTGGCCTTGACCTCTTGCTGGACCTTGAAAGCTCTCTGCATTGCAGCGGGAGCCGGGGGACTAAAGAAAGAAGAGTAGAGTCGACTGAGTTTCTAGGTTGGGCTGAGGGAGGTTGGTGGTATAGGTGGAGGATATATGAGGAATAGGTGCAAGTAGGTATGCGAGTACGAGTAAGGAGAGGGAAAGACGAGATATGACGAGAAGACGAGGGAAATAGATAAGAGACAGAGGGAGAGAGGAGAGAAATGGCTGTCCTAGATATAGTACTCAGCAGGCCCAGCGTTGCATTTGATCATGCGGCACAATAAACACACAGTTGCCTGGTGAGGGCGGGCGTGTGGCCGTTCGCACCTTCCTCGCATCGAGGGTCATTTCCCCTGCTTTTCCAGGAGCTTTTCCAGAGGGTGACCTGTTTCGCGGCCAGGTGCCCGCGTCGGGGCTGTATGACACAGGATAGGCCGTCGGTGGTCCTGCCAAGACGGGACCAGAACCGCCCCCCACGACGGGCCGACCGACGCACCTGCAGATAGCACTACAAAGTACCATTACGACGCCACCCTCAGCTGGCGTGGGAGGCACGAGGCCTCACCGCCGAAAAGATGCGAGGTGCTGTGTCAGGTGCAGCTTCGCCTCAGAGGGCCGACACAGGCACAACTCACGGATCGGCATTACGTCACGGGGCATGCATCAGGTCTGGTTTTGTGGCACGCAGGCGAGACATCAGATTTGATTTGAGGCCTTGGAGCGGTAGAAGCAGCGTTGCAGGAGACAACTGGCAGAAGCAGCAGCAGCAGCAGCAGCAGCAGCAGCAGCAGAAGCAGAAGCAGCAAGTAACAGCAGCAATCAACAGACAGGACAAGCACAAGAGCACTGAGAGCAAGCAGCGGCAGCAGTAAACCATTCGGCCTTGTCATGAGACGTCTTGTCGTATACGGAGTACAAAACAAACACCGACAGGCGAGATCCAACAGCCGGCCGTCAAAAAGAAGACTTGCACTTTAACTTTACCACCACCATCCCACGCCCACGCCTACTTGCGGCTTATTCTGGCATATGTGAAGCCGCGCACACCGTTGCTGAGCCAGCACTCCTCGCCGTCCTTGATCGCCGTGGCGGGGACAGTTCCCTCTGAAATGATGTTCCTATCGCAGGTTAGCAAAAATGAAATAAACATCACTGCACCACACCACACCACACCACACCATCCCAAAACTCACCGATCCAGCAACCACCGCCGCGTGACGCCGCTTTGGCTGCCGGCGCCGCTGCCCTGCGCAAAGCGTGAGGGCACGGGCGGGGTCAGCCAGCGCCCCTGGCGCCAAATGTACACGGTGCTGATGCTGCCGTCCATGATCATGCCGGTGTTGGCGTTGACCAGCAGGACCTCGCGGGGCTCGTCGCCGCGGATGTCGGCGCGCTGCCGTGCGGCGTCGTAGACGTGGCGGCGCGTGGTCTTGAAGTGGGTGTGCTCGGACGGCGGCGTGGGCTGCGTGTCGACAATGACGGGATAGGGCGTCTTGCCCATGAGGTCGCGCAGGTCGCTCATCAGCGTGGGCACGTCGGGGATGGGCTGGTTGTACACGGGCGGGCCGTCGCCCTCCATGTAGCCGAGCGACGGGAACTGCAGCGGCAGCAGGCACGACAGCGGCACGGGCGGCGTGTCCGACACCTCGACGTTGAGCTGCCCGTCCTTGCGCAGCGTCACGCGGCAGCGCTTGGGCTCCTCGAGCACGTGGGCCGGCACTGCGTCGTGGCCCACGCCCACGGCCTCGTCCAGGACCTGCTGGAGCCGCCGCAGGCCGCTGTCGCCCCAGACCACGGCCGCGGCCGCGTCCCAGCCAAAGTACGTGGCCGCATTCAGCAGCCGGTCGCGGTGGTAGTCCAGCATGTAATACGACGACCTGCGCCGGTAGTTCCACCCGGCATGGTCGAATTCCTGGTTGCCGGCAGCCTCGCGGAGCGTCACATCATACCGCAGCGACGTGATCAGCTCAAACGGCTCGTTGTCGTCCGAGGTCGCCATGTGGAAGAAGAGGAGTGTTGTTGGTGGGGAGGAGGGGGGGGTATTCAGTACTTCGAAGGAGGAGGAGGAGGAGGAGGAGGAGGAGGACGGCGGGCGGGTAGAGGTCGACACGAGACGAGGGAGGACGGACGAGGGACGGAGGTGACGGGGGGGGGTTGACGAGGGGGGGGGGGGGGGTTTCGCGAGCCAAAAAGACGAAAAGAAACCAAAAAAGACAAAAAAGATCGGAAAAAAAACAAGGACGAAAGACGACCAGGCGAAAGAAACAAGGCGGTCAGGCAAAAGTGCACAAGTCAGACATCGCCATCGTCCCCCTTGGGCGGCAGCGGCAGCATGTTGACTCGTGCCCCTCTGTGACGGCGGCTGGGCAGCAATTCGTCACAGCTAGTACCCTCTTCTACTACTCGTACTAGCTAACTACGGAGTCAAGCTGTCAGTCAGACCTGCCTCCCACTTTGCAACGGGTCACGGACGCTGCATCTGTACAATCTTGCTTTTTGCTGCACCTCAACCCCCTCTTTTTATTTTTATCCGCTGCGGACGAGTCTCCCGTCGTATCGCGGCTTGCGGCCTGAGGCAGGCACACCCTTTTTAGGTTTATTATGGAGTGGCGTGTGTGTGTGGCTCCTGCTTCCTGCTTCCTGCTTCCTGCTGCTCCCTTGCTGCTCCCTGCTGCTGCTGCTACTGCTGTCTCCTGCTGCTGGGTCCCTGCTGGGTCCCAAGCATGTACCCGTACAATGTACTCGTACTCGTACTCAGCACGCATCAGTACGAGTACTCGTACTCAGTACGTACTCAGTTACGAGTACTGACTGGGTCCTGTCCTCGTGCCACCCCTCGCCCGACCTGGAAAGAGGTAAAACTGGGGGTAGGAGCGCATTTTTTTTCTCTTGTGTGCAGCTCCTTCCCGCCCAAGCTCCTTTTTTTGCTTTATTTTGTGCTATTAAAATAATACCAGAGTGGGTGCCGACCGACATCATCGGTGGGCAACGGGTGCGGGACAAGTGGGAGTGCGCAGTAGACTGCAATGGAAGGCGAGCGAAAGGCAAGTACGAGTACATTGAAAAGTTTAATTGCGAAAAGAATTAGTCCCCAAAAAATCGCAGCCTGCCCCGAAGGAGAAGAAGAGAGAGAGAGAGGAGAGCCAAAAATTGCTCGCAACCAAACAGAGCAGCCGCCCTCCTCCCCCGGCAGCGACACAACAACGCAGCTTTACACAACCCATAAACCGCATTACGCCCTTTTTTTAAAAAAACAAAAAAGAAAAATTACATTCCTATCCATTGGTCCTTATCATATCCTGATTTGATTTCAAAATTTGTCCCCCCTTGGCAGCCAGCCACGCTCAATTCGATCGCACCCGCCCGCCTTGCCTCATCGTCAATCTCGAAATCTCACGACATCTTCGGTGCCCCTCCCGTCCCTCTCCCCGAGATTGGCACGTCTCCTCCCCCTGCTGGTCCTTCTCCTCCTCCTCCTCCTCCTCCTCCTCCTCCTCCTCCTCCTCCTCCTCCTTAGGTGTCATCGCTCATCGCTTCGCTTATCCCTTCCGCCACACATCACGCCACGCCACACAACACAAATGGCTGCCAGACCGCCCGTCATGTCGCCGCCAGTGGGCGCGTTTCCGATCCCGACCACGACTGCCACGACTGCTGCCATTCCCGTGCCCGAGAACTCGTCGTTCTGGGACCGGCTATCGGGATGGGCCAGTGAGAACAAGGCCGCCGCGTACACGATTGCCGGCGTGGCCGTTGTAGTTACGGGCGCCGGTGTCGTGTACTTTTCGCAGAGCAGCAGCCGGTCGTCGGACACATCGCCGAAGCTCAGCAAGAAGGAGCGGCGGAAACGGAAAGAGGCCGAGCGCAAGACGGCAGTGCCGGCAGACGGCAGCGACAAGGCGGCGACGGCGGCGGGCAAGCAGTCTGTTGCGGCGGCGACGCCGGCCGTCGAGGAGGAGCTGCCCGAGATCACCGAGGCCTCTGTGCAGGCCATGGGCGTGGACGAGCGCAAGCGGCTGGCGCTCAAGCTTAAGGAGGCCGGCAACAAGGCCTACGGCGCCAAGGACCTGGACCGCGCCATCGACCTGTACTCCAAGGCGATCCTGTGCAAGCAGGACCCCGTGTACTACTCGAACCGCGCAGCGTGCTACAGCGCGCTCAACGACTGGGAGCGCGTGGTCGAGGACACGACGGCGGCCATCAACATTGACGCCGAGTATATCAAGGCGCTCAACCGCCGCGCCAACGCGTTTGACCGCCTGGGCAAGTACAGCGAGTCGCTGCTGGACTACACGGCCAGCTGCATAATCGACGGCTTCAAGAACGAGGCCAGCGCGCAGGCCGTCGAGCGCCTGCTCAAGAAGTTTGCCGAGACCAAGGCCAAGGAGCTGATGGCCACGCGCCCCGCCAAGCTGCCGAGCCCGACCTTTGTCGGCAACTACCTGCAGAGCTTCCGCGCCAAGCCGCGCCCCGAGGGCCTGGACGGCGCCGCCGACCTGGCCGAGGACTCGGGCCTGGGCCAGCTGCGCTTGGGCCTGCAGTCGCTGGAGAAGAAGACGGCCGACGGCTACGAGGAGGCGTCGGCGGCCTTCAGCAAGGCGTTGGAGCTGGGCGACCTCGGCGAGCACGAGGCGCTGGCCTACAACCTGCGCGGCACGTTCCTGTGTCTGCTGGGCAAGCACGAGGAGGCGCTGGCGGCGCTGACCAAGAGCATCGAGCTTGACGAGAACATGACGCAGAGCTATATCAAGCGCGCTAGTATGAACCTCGAGCTTGGAGCGCCCGCCATGGCCGAGGAGGACTTCACCAAGGCGCTCGAGAAGAACAGCACGGACCCGGACATCTACTACCACCGCGCGCAGCTGCATTTCATCAAGGGCGAGTTTGGCGAGGCCGCCAAGGACTACCAAATGTCCATTGACCTCGACAAGGACTTCATCTTTTCACACATCCAGCTGGGCGTCACGCAGTACAAGCTGGGCTCGATCGCGTCGTCCATGGCAACGTTCCGCCGTTGCGAGAAGAATTTCAGCAAGGTGCCCGACGTGTATAACTATCACGGCGAGTTGCTCCTGGACCAGGGCCGGTACCAGGACGCAATCGAAAAGTTTGACAAGGCCATTGAGATGGAGAAGGAGACCAAGCCCATGAACATGAACGTCCTGCCGCTGATCAACAAGTCGCTCGCGCTGTTCCAGTGGAAGCAGGACTTTGGCGAGGCCGAGAAGCTGTGCTCCAAGGCGTTGATAAGTGAGTCTCTCTTGTCTTTTCTTTTTTTTTCTTCTTTTTTTTTCTAAAACCGTACTAACCCACCAGTCGACCCCGAGTGCGATATCGCCGTGGCCACCATGGCCCAGCTGCTGCTGCAGCAAGGAAAGGTCACCGAGGCCCTGTCCTACTTTGAGCGCGCCGCCGACCTCGCCCGTACCGAGGGCGAGCTCGTCAACGCGCTGTCCTATGCCGAGGCCACGCGGACACAGATCCACGTACAAGACAAGTACCCGGGCCTGGCTGCCAAGCTGCAGGGCATGGGCACCGGTCTGCGGTAGATGCAGGAGATGCTTTGAGAGGCAACCTCGAGAGCTGCAGGCATGAGCATGAATAATAATTGATCTGCACACCGTTGACGACTGCCGTACTTTTTTCTTCCTCATCGTCCTCATCGTCCTCTCATTTTTCCTACTTTCTTTTACTTTTTTTCCCCTCCTCTTTTTCATTTGGTTTCTGCATTTCCCTACGTGTTCACGTTTTGACGTTTTCTGCGTTTTTACGTTTCTCTACTTTTCTACTTTCACTTTCTACTGTCATGTCATTTGTGTATTACACCCGTTCTATTGGCCCTACTTGTTCCTTTGCTCTTGACCACGGCGGCAGTTTTATTTTTCTCGGGCGGCGGACGGAGAGAGAACGGCGGCAGCGTGTCAGGCAAACGGGGCAAGTCTTGTTTTTGTATCAAAAGGGGAGTTGCTGTTGGGGCTGTATAAAATTTGACGATTATTCAATGAGAGATGCTGATGGGTTCTACGAGTACGGAGTACACATGCTGAGCATTAATATCACCACTCTTTAAGAGCATGTCTGTAGATGATGAAATAAGAATCAACAAATGCAAAAAGTCAACTGATATCTTGCACTTTATTCCATGTACAATACTCCAATTTCGAGTCACTCATTGCCAAAGACAACAGCATAAACCGTGGGCAAGACCAAACAAAATCATATTGAGTTTTGACGAACCGAACAGTGATATAGAACAGCAATGCAACCAAAACACAATCAATACAACAAACAACATCACTCCAACGCGTATAAACAAAAGGGGGAAATAAAGGAAAAAAACATGACCCAAAAATACAAACGTGTCGGCTCAAGAGTGAGGGGCGAGCAAACAAACAATGCGTGAGAACATAGGATGACAGAACAGAAAAGGAAAAAAAAACAAGAAAAAAAAACAAGAGGCTTTGCTCTGGTGCCTGTCTGGTACAGAGAGCAAAAGAACCTCCCAATAATTAAAAGTTAATGAGGACAAATAAAAAAAAACATTTCGGCGCTGTTTTTTGTCGGCTTATTTTTATTTGCCCCTGGCAACGGTCAGGCCCAGACCAACACCCAGGGCAATGGCAATGATGATGAGCACCACGACCAGCAGGCACCACCACTTGAGCTTGCGGCGCCGGCGGGCGTGGTCAACGGCGGCTTCGACCTTCTTGTTGCCGCTGTTCAGGTTGGCGACGGCGCCGTCGGTCTCGGCCTCGGTGCGCTCAAAGGCCGGGTCCTGCTGGATCACGAGGTTGTCGAGGTCGACAAACATGCTGTTGAGCTCGATAATCGACTGCTCAATGTTCTGCAGCTCGTTGTGGCGGGCACGGACGGCACCCAGCACGGCAGCAGCCTGGCCAGAGCGGTTCGTTTGGAGCTGGAGGGTTAGACAGATGCAAAATAGAATCAAATCAGGGTGACAGAGAACGTACTGCCGTCTTAAAGATGCCCTCGTTGCCCCAGTCGGCATCAGCCGCCTGATTGACCTCTTCCGGCGTCGCATCCGGGTTCACAATCAGGTACTGGCGCGAAATCTGCTCGCGGTAGCGGTCGCGGTTGACCTTTTCCTCCTGCATGTAGCCCTGCAGCTCGCGCTTAAAGTCGTTGTTGAGCGTCTCAAACTGGCGCTTCTTGAGGCCGTGCGACGCGTCCGACGTGCGCTCGCAGTCGCGCTGCAGCACGCGCAGCTGGTTGCGGATCTGCGTGTTCTTGAGCTGCGTGTCGGCAACAAGGTTCTCCAGCTGCTGCGCGGCGCTCGGGTCGTTACCGCCAAGCGACCGCTGGTGCAGGCTGCCAATCGACTGCACGTTGGCCGTCAACGACCGGATCTCGCCGCGCACGTTGGACACCTGCGTCAGGTACTCCTGCTGCGACATGACGGGTGCGCCGGCAGGCTGTGTCTGGCCGTACTGCTGGAGCTCATGTTGTTCCTGGTGGTAGCCGTAAGTTAGTACGATGTTATTCTTTCATGCCTTTCAAGCCTTTCGGGACTCGGGACGATTGACGACACCATCATCGACGGCGACATCGCAATACACTCACTTGACCATAGCCATCCTCGGCCTCGGGTGCTTGGGCGTACGGGTTGCCCTGGTACTGCTGGTACGGGTTCGGGGCCTGCTGCCCCTGGTTCTGGTTGTAGGCCATTAGGTTTGCGCGGTATCGCGACCGGATCGGATCGCGCGGGTGATCGGTTAATGCTGTTGTTGTTTCGTTTCGTGTGCTTCTCCTCTATGAAACAAGCGACCGGTGGTGGTGCGCAAACAGAGGAAAAGAGGCAAAGTCGATCAGGCGCGACGTCGCAAACAAGCAGCAAAGTGTCAAGCGGCTCGGGGATTGGTGTTCTGAGCGCAAGGCGGCAAATGGTACTCTGGCGGGAAAAAAGGGATCAAGAGCCAAAGAAGGAAAAGAAAGAAAGAAAAAAGCAACACAAGAGGAACGTTGGTGCTATTACCCTATCTATCCGATGGTAGATGGGAAAATCAAACGCAGACGGAGCGAATGGTGAGCACAAAACGAGAAGGAGAAAGGGCGTGGGAAATTAAACGAAAAAGAAATAAGCTACAAAATAAACAGAGAAAACCAAGCGGGCTAGCGGGCTAGCGAGGAGAGCAATAAAGAAATTAACGATTTCATAACAGCAAGCGGTACAAGCAAAAAGAGCCCCACCCACTGCGACACCGATCGCTCCTTCTTGACAGGGACGAAAAAGCCTTTTTTTTTCTTTCTCTTTGCAAGTGGGTGTATGACGTTGTGGCTCTTTCCTTGCCCGACCGTTTGGCCGTTGCTACTTCTTACCTCTTCCGTCGTCGCCTTATTTCTGGTTTACTTGGTACTCCATAGCGGAAAGCGCGATGGCGAGAGCGCGAGAGCTTATTACGAGCAGAAAGTGGCCACTGGTGAGATTTGCGCATCACGCGGAAAGGCACGCCAGAAGGCAGATTCGGCCACAGGTACGACGGCCCCACCTTTACGTAGCAGTTCGGTCCAATGTGGCCTAGTTTGCCTCTGCGGTATGCCTCTCCTAATCAGACAAGTACGAGTAGAACTACTCGTACTTCGTAACCGGCACTTGCGGGCCAGTGATTGACGGCTGGCTAATCAGGCAGGAGAGGGAGGTACGAGTATGGAGAAACGCGCGACAGGAAAAGCAGGGTAGAGAGATTCCGAATGTATGTACTGAGTACGAGTACTCGTATGCAATTTATCCTGATATCTGCATAATCGTTCGTTTCGTTGGCAATTACCAGTGCATACGAGCACTCCGTATGTTTCGAATGTCATTTCTTCCTTCCGGCAGGGCGGACAAATGAACGGGGTTGGTGATATCACGTGCCTCGTATTGCTCGCAATATCACGTGTACTTGTACATACTCCGGTTCATACTGTTCATACTCCGTACTCCGTAGTACTCGTACTCCGTACGCGTACTCCTACAAGGCTTGGCCTGTCTCTCCACATGTTCTGTCTGTGCCTCGCCCGATCATAGCGAGGTGGAACAGCGTCAGCACTGTCAAAGGCTGAGTAGTTTGGTGACAGGGCTGAATGTGGACACGGGATGCACATAAACGTCCGACTGACGATACACAAAGTAGCATAGCCGAGAAAACTGCTTACGTTGCAGGACTGCTATTATACGATATAGAGCTAGTATGAGTCTATGCTGACAACACAAAATATGGCCTTTGAGACACAGCCCCCAGGACTTGCGTTATCCTGTACGAGTACTCGTGCTCGTACGCACGACTCTCTCGTGGTGGGTGGAGGCGTCCGGCCGCCTTTGTTCTCCGCGGCATGCCGCTTAATACTCGTATATGTGTTGGTGCTCGTTCGGCGTGGGTATCAGGTGTGGCAATGTTGCAGGTCGCATCGCACGGCCCCAGCTGCTCACAGGTAGTCCTTCTTGCGGCTCGTGCGCGTAAACTGGTTGAGGTGCCACTCGACGTGGCCGTCCTTGTTCTCGAGCGTGCCGTTGCGGATCTCAAAGAGCTTCATCGACATGCGCGGGCCAACCTCGGACAGCTCGACGGCGTCGTGGGCCGTGCGCACATAGACATAGTGGCGCACCTCGATGACGTCCTCAATGTTCTTGAAGATGACGACGCGGTTGGACAGCTTGGTCTTGCTGGTGATGGGGTCGCGCGGCGGGAACAGGTGCTTGAGCACCTTGCAGACGCGCTCGCCCAGGCGTGTCGTGAAGCCCTCAAACATGAGGTGCGGGTAGGCCTCGGACACGCTGCCGCGGATGGCGCCGGGGATGTCGCCGCGCATGAGCACGTTGTGCAGCGAGAACGAGACGGTGGGGCCGTGCGGCAGATGCGAGACGACGAGGCCCGTCGGCGTGCCGCGGTGCTCGGACAGCAGCACAATGTCCGACAGGCCACCGGCGTTGGCCGAGCGCACGCAGTCGTCGAGGATCAGGTTGCCGCGGTTGAGGCGGATGGCCGTCGGGATCAGCAGGCGGATCTCCTTGCTAAACGACGTCAGACGGCTCGACGAGTCGCGCGACGTCGTCACGAGCACGCGCGGGTCGACGAGGCCGCTGAGCTGCGCGTACTCGTCGTCAATGTCGAGCTGCGCATTGACATCGAGGTCGTCGCGCGACTCGTCGTAGGCGAAATCCTTGCGCAGACCCTTGTCGTCGGCAATGCTCTTCTCCAGCGGGCGGCCCTGGGCAATGGCCGTCCGCAGCTTGGCTCGCTTCTCGTTAATTTCGGCCTCTTTGAGGATCATCGCCTTGCGGTAAAGATAGTCTTTCCGCTGGCGGGCGGCTCGGCGCTGGTCTGTTAGTGGCGGGCCATGCAAAACAAAACTGTGATACATACAAGCATGATGGCGGTTGTGATGGTGGTATGTGGTGTCGATGAGTGAAGAAAGATGCACAAAGCCCAAACGAAGATTCTACTTCTAACAAAAAAAGTGGCGATAAGAAGCGATAAGAGCGATCAATCCTTATCGATAAGAAACGTACAAACACGTGACGCCATCAAAATGTGAGTGCCTGCCCCCCGCGCAATCAACCGCGTATTAGTACCTATGCACCTGCAACCGACTAGCGAAATCTAGAAATCTCGGAATCTTCCATCACCATCTTTTGCCGTCGCTCGACGCCTGCGCAACGTCACCCTTGCAACTCTAAAAAAGGACGGTGACGAGTCCGCTGGAACCAACTCCCCCTTGGGAGCCATCAACGACCGACAACTCCCCTCCGCTGATTCCTGCCATGGAGGGTGCCTTCAACCATGTGGGCAACCATTTGCTGTCCGACTCGGCAGCTGCTATCAACGCCACCGACAACGACGACCTGTCGACGATTGATCCCGACGAGAACCTGCTGTACAACAAGTATGGCGGCGGCGCCGAGCTGGACAGCAGCGGCGGGCCGCGCCGCCGCCGTCACGACGACGACGACGACAACACGACGGACAACTACGACGATGCCGACAGCGAGAGCATCGTGAGTGCGGCTGCCGACGGCGTGCAGGGCCTGCACCTGGAGGCCGAGCCCGAGGAGGAGGAGAAGGAGCTGCCGCCGCATGCGTGCGCGTAAGTTTTGGTGCTGTACTCGTATACTTTTTACTTTCTGCCTGCTAACCTTTAGTTACTGCGGCATCCACTCGCCGGCGTCGGTGGTCAAGTGCATCCACGCAAACTGCAACAAGTGGTTCTGCAGCGCGCGCGGCAACGCGTCGTCGTCGCACATTGTCAACCATTTGGTGCGCGCGCGCCACAAGGAGGTGCAGCTGCACCCCGAGTCGTCGCTCGGCGAGACCGTGCTCGAGTGCTACAACTGCGGTGTGCGCAACGTCTTCTTGCTCGGCTTCATCCCGGCCAAGTCCGACACGGTGGTTGTGCTGCTGTGCCGACAGCCGTGCGCGGCGAGCACGTCGAGCAAGGACATGAGCTGGGACATTTCGCGGTGGCAGCCGCTGATCGAGGACCGGTCGTTTCTGCCGTGGCTCGTGACGGTGCCGACCGACGCCGAGCAGCTCCGGGCACGGCACCTGACGCCGGCGACGATCGGCCGGCTTGAGGAGCTCTGGAAGGACGACTCGAATGCCACGGTGCAGGACCTGGAGCGCGGCAACAGCGTCGACGACGACCCGCAGCCCGTGCTGCTCAAGTACGACGACCCTTACCACTACCAAAACATTTTCGGCCCGCTCGTCAAGATGGAGTCGGACTACGACAAGAAGCTCAAGGAGGCGCAGTCCGAGGACAACCTGCTGATCCGGTGGGACTACGGGCTCAACAACAAGCACATGGCGACGTTTATCCTGCCCAAGATCGAGTCGGGCGACGTCAAGCTGGCCGTGGGCGACGAGATGCGGCTGCGGTACAAGGGCGAGCTGCGGCCGGCGTGGGAGGGCGTGGGCTATGTCGTCAAGATCCCCAACAACCAGTCGGATGACGTCAAGCTGGAGCTGCGCAAGACGGGCAACGACAAGTCGATCCCGACCGAGTGCACGCACAACTTCTCGGCCGACTATGTGTGGAAGGCCACGTCGTACGACCGCATGCAGGTGGCCATGAAGACGTTTGCCGTCGACGAGCTGAGCGTGTCGGGCTACCTGTTCCACAAGCTGCTGGGCCACGAGGTGGCGGTCATGCCGGTCAAGACGCCGATGCCGAAAAAGTTCATGGCACCCAACCTGCCGGCACTCAACGGCAGCCAGGTCAGCGCTATCAAGGCGGTCCTGACGAACCCGCTGAGCCTGATCCAGGGCCCGCCCGGCACGGGCAAGACGGTGACGTCGGCGACGATCATCTACCACCTGGCCAAGCAGAACAACAGCCAGGTGCTGGTGTGCGCGCCGTCCAACGTGGCCGTGGACCAGCTGTGCGAGCGCGTGCACCGCACGGGCCTCAAGGTGGTGCGGCTGACGGCCAAGTCGCGCGAGGACGTCGAGTCGTCGGTGGGGTTCTTGTCGCTGCACGAGCAGGTGCGCATGAACGACACCAACATGGAGCTCAACCGGCTGCAGCTGCTCAAGAACGAGACGGGCGAGCTGTCGAGCGGCGACGAGAAGACGTTCCGCAAGCTGACCAAGGCGGCCGAGCGCGAGATCCTCAACAATGCCGACGTCGTGTGCTGCACGTGCGTGGGTGCCGGCGACCCGCGGCTGGCCAAGATGAAGTTCCGCAACGTGCTGATTGACGAGTCGACGCAGTCGGCCGAGCCCGAGTGCATGATCCCGCTGGTGCTGGGCTGCAAGCAGGTGGTGCTGGTGGGCGACCACAAGCAGCTGGGCCCTGTGATTATGAACAAGAAGGCGGCCAAGGCCGGGCTCAACCAGTCGCTCTTTGAGCGTCTCGTCAAGCTGGGCCTGTCGCCCAACCGCCTGACCATGCAGTACCGCATGCACCCGCGCCTGTCCGAGTTCCCTTCCAACATGTTTTACGAGGGCTCGCTGCAGGACGGCGTCACCGAGCAGGAGCGCCTGCGTCGCGACGTCGATTTTCCCTGGCCCGTCGCAGACACGCCCATGATGTTCTGGAGCAACCTGGGCAACGAGGAGATTAGTGCGTCGGGCACGTCGTACCTCAACCGCACCGAGGCCAGCAACGTCGAGAAGATTGTCACGCGCTTCTTCAAGGCCGGCGTCAAGCCTGCCGACGTCGGCGTCATCACGCCGTACGAGGGCCAGCGCAGCTACATTGTCACGACGATGCAGAACACGGGCACCTTTAAAAAGGAGAGCTACAAGGAGGTCGAGGTCGCGTCCGTCGACGCCTTCCAGGGCCGCGAAAAGGACTATATCGTGCTGTCGTGCGTGCGCAGCAACGACAACCAGGGCATTGGCTTCTTGTCGGACCCGCGCCGCCTCAACGTGGCCCTGACGCGTGCCAAGTACGGCCTCGTCATCATTGGCAACCCAAAAGTGCTCGCCAAGCACGACCTGTGGTACCACCTGCTGGCGCACTTCAAGGACAAGAAGTGCCT
This sequence comes from Ophiostoma montium, assembly GCA_029299015.1. Taxonomy (NCBI): domain Eukaryota; kingdom Fungi; phylum Ascomycota; class Sordariomycetes; order Ophiostomatales; family Ophiostomataceae; genus Ophiostoma; species Ophiostoma montium. The sequence goes on along the minus strand of JANSMC010000061.1, from coordinate 21,625 downwards.
TGTCGAGGGCCCCCTGAGCAACCTGCAGCCGTCGCTGCACCAGTTTAGCCGGCCCAAGCACAGCGTCCGCCCGCCCCGTGGCTTCGGCAGCGACCTGGGTACGGCCAGCGGCAGCAGCATTACTGGCGGCGGCAGCGGCAGCAGCGTTTCGGGCAGCCGCTACGGCTACGGTCCGCATACTGTCAGCCTCGGCGGCGGCGGTGGTATCGGGGGTGGCAGTGGCATCGGCGGTGGTCACGGCCCACGCTACGGCCACGGCCACGGTCATGGCCACGGCCCCGCGAGCCACGGCGGCACCATGAGCCGCGACTTTGACACGGGCTCGCTCATGTCGTACATTCCCGACGACGTGTCGTCGATCCACAGCTCGTCGCTCGTTGGCGGCGGCGGCGGCGGCGGCGGCGGCGGTGGCAGTGGTATTGGTGGTGGTGGTATTGGCGGCGGCGGTGCGGGCCTGGGCCTGGGCTCGGCGTACACCAACATGTTTTCGGGCTTCAGCGCGGACCAGTGGCCCGGCCTGCCCGGAGCGGGCTCCATGGGCCGGTCGGGCGGCAAAGGCCGGGGCCGGGGCGGCGGGGCCGAGAGCGTGGCGGGCGAGAGCGTGGCCAACTCCGAGTACACGGACATGACGGGCGGGTCGAGCGTGATTGGCGGCAAGGGCGTCGGCCAAGGCGGTGCTAGTCTCGGCGCCGGCCTGCACGAGGCCGTGGCCAGTGACCGGCTGACGTCGTACAGCCAGAGCGACCGGCTCAAGCAGTTTGTCGAGACCAGCGGCCGCATTGCAGCCGGCCACGGCTACCGGCGCTACGACGACGACCAGCAGAGCGTCAGCACCACGGGCTTTGCCAGTCAGGTCGGCGGGCCGGGTTATGACTGAGGGGGGGGGTGATGATGGTTGATGGTTTGCCGACATCATGCTTCAACGAGGGATGATTTGCGTTGTTGGCACATCCGCACGTGTTTACAGAGTTGCCCCACCCACTGACGGAATGGGAAAGCAGTGTTGTGTCTGCCTTTGCGTCGGCAAGCGACAACGTCACACATTTGGCCACCAAAACAACAAGAACGCCACCACGGAGATGCCCCAAGATGCCCAAAAAAAAAGAAGAACCGGAGGGCAGAGCACGCAAAAAAAACGCGTTACTCGACTTTTGCAACAAAAGCATCCGATGCCAGACAGAACAGCGTGCCCACCCTTCACCCCCCTGGTGGTGCCGTCGTTCTGGTCCCTTGGCCTTACTTTCACGACATCATCAACTGATGTCACTTTCTTTCACCGGCTGGCTCGATGCATCCGCTCGATGAATCCTGGACAAGCAGCCTCGACCCAGCCAGATGCAATGATGGTCAATACGAGCCCGGACGCTCAAGGCTTTGTCGCCCACTCAGTGTTAGGCATTCTGTCGTCTACATCAGACGAGCACGATCTGGACGAGTTGGCAGGTATTGGTCTTTTGATTCCATGACTTCAGTTGCCTCCGGTTGGCAGCCCCAGTTGTTTGCCTGCACCTACCATGCGAGCGTCGGATGGTGAATCGGCAAGGAACATTGTTATCTGCTGATGTGGTGTGCGGCATGGAGGATGCTGTCGATGGGGGTTTGTGCCATGTTCATAAATGTTTGGCAATGCCACGAGGACTAGACTAGATAGAAACATTTTTTCATACTGCAATTTATACTGCAAACTGTAATGCTCAACTGATAGACTGTGAGTCATTGGGCAAATATTGGGCAAACAATTCTAGGGTATCATATGCTAAAGAAACAAAAGAGAAAGAGCAAGAGAAAGAGAAAGAGAAAGAGAAAGAGAAAGAGAAAGAGAAAAAGAGGCAAGCGTTGGCAAGGCATTGAAAACTCCTTCCCTCCACTCGTCACCGCTCAGTAATTCCCGTCCAAGATGGCTGCACGAGCATAGCACGGCACTTTCTGCGCGTGTTGATGGGGGACCTGGCTCATGGGAAGGGCAGCACACTTCAGTCCCAGCTGGATCGGCACACAACCGTGGCTGATGGGGCCTTGTCCGTACGAGTATTGCAACGACATCACGGGGACCCGGAAGTAGGGCATGGTGCGTCTGCAGACCATGAACGTGCCGTGGTTGTTGTCGCCAATCTGCACGACTTTGCCACTGACCGAGGCGGGCGTGCCCTCGTGACCGACCGAGATCAAGACGTGCTTCTCGCCCGGTGCAGCCTTTGGTGGCACGGTGAGCACATAGGGGAACTCGCCGCTGTCGGTCATGATGCTGGCCTTGTGTCCGGGCCGCTGGTTGAGGTAAAAGACCGAGCCCCGATGTTTCTCATCCGCGGCATGAAGCACACCCATGTTGATGCCGGCACCGATATGGTATGCATTCAGATACGTGCCGTGGACGTTGGATGCAAGGTCGCTCGACCGGTCGACGGCATGGGCATACAGCCGAAATCCGTAGGAAAAGGCCTCGGGGCCGGCGACCGTTACATTGGGCAATATGCCAGGCAGGTACTCAATCGCCGACTCGTTGACGGGCGATGCCGACACCAGGGCCGACACAGCCAGGGCGAGCAAGAGGCTGATGCGAACCATTTTAGTGATAGTGATGCGGTTAGGTGGTTGATGAAGGAATAATAGGAGGACGACGAGAATAGCTGTGATGAGGAGATGGGAGAGCGGATGGGGGAGAAGACGGGAGTCATCATGCCCAGAATATCCAGAGCTCTCTATGATATCAACAAGAGTGCCATCTGTACCTTCCCTTGGACATCATCCACACTGCCCACTGTGCCTTCCGTTGTTGTGTCCATGGCTTCTAGCTGCGCCTTCCTGCTTCGACCGTAACTGTGCTTTGCTCACACGAGTGGCGTGTCGGACGCGGTTGTTCCTTCCACGGCAGAGCTCATCCTCGATGCCGCTAATTGTAGACGCTCTGGTGCTCTTTTCAGTATTGTCAAGGACTGACAAGGAAGTAACACCCTACAGGTAGGCATTACTTATACTCTGATCTCATACATAGGAAAGGTGAGGACCGATAATACGGCTTCGGGCAGTACAGACGATCTACAAGTACGCATCAACAGCACAGCTCATAATATTGTGGGATCGGATACAGCTGCGCAGCTACATCAACAAGACCAGACTGCTCGAAAGCATGCCTGTGGAACAGAAGAATTGACATAAAGTCTCGAAGAATGCGGTGGGACAAGTCATCTCTCTTAGTCACCCACGCCATCGTCCCGGCTTCGATTATTCGATGGCCGGTGAGTACAGAGTATCCATACTGAGTACTCCGTACGAGCTCGTACGAGTACTCCGTACTCCGTACAGAGGCTCAACAGTTTCTCCGGAGAAGCCCCAAACGGGTAGCAGGGATGATGTGATAGAATGCTATCTCGCAGTGGCCCCTGCACCAACAGCATGTCGGCCGTTTCGGTCCTCCTCGGATGTAACAACGGAGCTGTCATCCTCCACGTTGTTTCCCATTCCAGCGAGAGGCCGGTCGGGGTACAATCCATTGTACAAAGTACGGAGTACGAGTACTCGTACGGAGAACTCATAGCAGCCGAGACGAGCCCGACCTCACCGCTACCAGTCATGAACTTATCCACACTCCAACTGAGTCATGCCTTTTCTGGCGATACAGCCGACACACCTTTGTGAGCAGTATTGGTTGTCACAACTCACATTCGCCTACGAGTACGAGTACGAGTAGTCCACCGGATTAAACGACAAAGCAGTCAACTCTGAACCGGAAGGAATCAAATGGAGGCTGGCACGGCTCACACACCACGAATAGCAACGTGGGCACATAGGCGACACAGACAGTGCTGTTTTGCGCGCAAGTCTGTGTCAGCACGGGAGGCTTGGCGCAAGCGTGCACACCCAAACACAAAACACAAATGGCTGATGGTGTAGAAAGAGCCCAAAGCAGAAGACAACCCAAAGAGGCGACACCAAAGAGCTGACGAACCACAACCCACGAGCATCGGACAAATACCTTGCAGTACTACCCGATGGCCACCGTTGCACAGCAGGCCACAGGGCGCGTCAGGCGCATATGGTCACGGGTACGTGCATACATACACGGCCGACGACAGGACACATCGCAAGGCGTGAGATATAATCCCACAGCTCAAGGTTGACGATGGATGCCAGAGGCGAAGCCTTCGTGGATGGTGGATGGTGGCAGCCCAAAGCACATGCCAACTCTTTACTCCTACTCGTAGCTCCTTCCTTGCCGTGGTGTACTCATAGATGGTCCGCCTATCAGGAAGGCGCGGCCGGCAGCTTTGGGAAGCTACAACCGGGCAGGATGGCCACGAAGCTGCCGTCTCTTGCCAACTTGCCAAATTTAGCAGCCGCAGGCTGTCGCGTGCCCATGGATGCACTTTCCATATGGGGAAAGCGTGTCCTGTCATTGCTGCGCAAGCAGTTCTCACGCACAAAGTAGGTAATATTACGAGTAGACAACTCGATGCCTATTGCCAACTTTCTTGCATCGACAACCACACCGTCAGTCTCACGCCGTCCCGTCTTTCGAGATACAACGGCATCAACAGGCTGTTACTGGCTGGTCGACATGCCTTGCGGTCATGCTCATTCACGCATGCGTGTCATTAGCCTGGCCTGTCGACACGCGACTCGCCAGCAGCAATTTCTATCAGGCCGAGATTGCCGCACGCCCGTCTTGCACATTCTGGGGGTGTGGGTGGCTTTGACAAAGATGGCAGAGATCAGAAACATCAGAAACTGCCATGCAGTCAGTCGGCCCACCTGCCACAGGGGTGGTCGAGTCTTTCCCATCAGGACAAGCGGGTTTTTTGTCGACAGAGCACAATGTAACGGTGGAGGGTACCGAGGTCTGAATCACTCCGTCGATAACGACATACGGAATACTGCAGTGACAGTGACAATGCAGCGTAGGTATCCTCTTACTGCAGAATCGCAAGAAGATGCAGATCATCGACAAGCATGGCAGCGGCGGACTTGGCTGGCGTTTACAGACCCATGCTTGTTCCGAGTCTTATTCCAGTCTGCATCACTTCCCCATTTGCCATTGTCCCGTTTCCTACTCGTCACTTTTCTTGAACGGACTCGGTCCGCCTTGTTACCGAAAGGCTGTCCCTACCTCAGAGCTGCGGTCCGACAGCTTCTCTCACGGTTTTCATCTTCCTTGCAAGCTGCAAGAGGAGCCCCCCCATATTATTCGCAGGAATCCCGTCCTGCCCTACACAAGCAGCAGGTCTCGACGTCCCCGCCCAAGTCATGGCGATGCAATTTGGTGATTCCCCTCTCAGCACTCGTGCTCTATCACCATGCACCTTTCCTTGTTAGTGCTCGCTAAGTCGAGTACGTGCATCAGCTTCCCTCTCCTACCCAATATTTGGCTCCATCTTATCTCTCAAAGGCTGTCCTCTGACCGTTGAAGCACCCTTTCCAGAGATATTCCATGCTTGGCACCATCCCTATCCTGTCCTTGGCTCCTTTTCCATGTTTTTGTTGGGTTGTCCGTCCCCTCAAGCTCTCGTCAGCTACGAGTACATATTCTCGAGTCCTCGCAGCGGATTGTCGACCTTTTCGATTATCGATTTCTGCACTTTTTTCGAGCTGCGATCCACATCCACTTACAAGTCGTCACGTACCCAGTTCAGCTCAGCTCAACTACGAGTACAAGACCAGCAACAATTACACGCCCTTTGCATCCTTCCTATGCCGAAGTCTGTTCATATTCCCGTCCAGCTCTGACATTGGGCACGCCTCCTCCCCCCAGTGCCAGCCATATTTATTGGCTACTGCCTTTGTTTCATTCTCGTTGCAGACTCTTTTGATTTTTTCTTCTTTTATTGTGCATCTTCCAGTCGTCACATATAAAATCACATTGCCCCAGGGCAAGTTCGGCCCGTCTGCATCTGTCTATCCTAGCAAAACACACGGCGTGTGAGTCTGGCTTCTCAAGTTCCCTCGAAATCAACTGTACGTCCACCACCCACACCACACAACAGCTACACCCGCTACCACCATGCCGAGTCTTGTCACTGTTGATGTGGACCGCTTCGTCGGCGACGAGCCGACTGGCCCCGACACTGTTGGCGACCTGTGCCTGGGAGCCGAGTTCAAGTTCCTGATGCTGGGCACTCCACATGCGGCCACTTTGACTGGCTGTCTTCGGGGCTCGCTTGGAAGCTTGGAAGCTAGCCAAAACAGAGCTCACGCTACTCTTGCCCGCGCCATCAGCAGAAAGAAGGAAAAAAAGCGGTATGCCTCTGGTGGGACCAAGGTGGTGCTGCAACCCCAGGCAGTGAGCAAGCCAGAGATTGTCCAGGCAGGCCTTGGCGAAAAGAACTACTGGGCATCGCACTGGATCGTCAAAAAGGCCAACTCTGTCGAGCATCGGCCAGAGGACCCACGGCCGAGCTCCCGGCATACGCACGGCGTCGCGGTGTCGGTCGAGCTGAACTCGCCCAAGCTGGCGTGGCGAGATGCCACGGTGCCTCGTCTCGTCAAGAAAGTCTTGTCCCGCGTCCGCAAGTTCCCAACCCACGTCAACTACACCTGCGACATGCACGTGCATGTTGGGCGGTGCGACGGCACGGCCTTTTCCCTCGTCACGCTCAAGAAACTGGCGACTGTCTTTTGGCTGGCCGAGCCGATTGTGCGCAGTGTGCGCGACCCGCACTCGCCAAATTTCACACACGCCTACACGTGGGGGTTTGAGTTGCGCCAGTATAGCAGACTGGCCATGGCGCTGGCCAACACGCACCCCGCGGCAGACCCGGTCAAGATTGGGCAAGAGATGCTGGCGCGCGTTCGGTCCGGGGACTGCGATGCCGAACGCGTGGCAGAGTGGTACCAGTACATGGACGGTGTCAGCCGGTCGGACGCGCAGTACGAGGCCCTCTGTGCGATTTGGCGATGCGCGACGCCGCAGCAGCTGGGGCTTCTGCTGTCTGGCACACAGCGCGAGCACCGGCGTCTGGGATTCAACTTTAGCGCCTTTGGTGGCGAGGACGCACGCGCGCGGACAAACCCACGCACCGTCGAGTACCGCTTCCTGGAGGGCACGCTCGAGGACGACCTGGTGCTCGGGTGGCTGCAGATCTGCGGCAAGCTCGCGGAGCTCGGGATGAAGGGCCGGCAAGCCGACTTCCACAAGACGGTGCAGTACCTTGTGACGCAGCAGGCCACCTATGAGGAGCTGCGGCTGTGTCTGGACCTGTTGCCGACGCGGCCGCTTAGTGCACTCGACGGGCCGGCCCGGGATGTTTTGTTTGGCGACTTTATGGGCCGCATCGGGGTCAGCGAATCAGCCTACGGTCCGTTCCAGGACAAGATACGGCGGGAGTACAAGGCGGTTTGACGGCAACATGGGTATGATAGTGCTTGGCGCAGTATCATTTTTTTGGATTTTTGGAATGGCTTTTTGATTATGGTTTTCTTCTCGTCTTCTTTCTGTTGATGTTTTATTTTTTCGTTGCATATTTCTGTTTGCATTTTTTGTTTATATTTTTCCCTTCTCTCATGATGCATGTCTTTCCGTCAATATACTTCAGCCCACTTATACGTCTTATTCCCATCCATCGTCTTGTGTTACTATCCAGTCTGTGTCTTATCCGATTCGTTTCTCGCAATCCAGCTGTTTCGTATTGTTACATCGGGCAGTGTCTTGTGTAATTCTTTCAGCTTGGTGCCCATTGTCAGCGGGAGAGGCTCTTTATCTTGCGTCTGATCGGCGGGTGTGGTGATACCGGGTAGGGGCTGAAGCCCGGAAACCTTATTTTCGTCGACATTGTTTGCCCATCATCAGGCAGAATACTCTGCAAACGGCCCTGTCTCAAACGAGGCGCATTTGAGCATCCTGGCGCAAATGATCCGAGGACAAGTCGGTGAGGCCTCTGGACGGCGTGGGGGGTTGTAAAAGTGCACATCCACGTCACGGATAGGATAATCACCAGACAGGCGAGCTGTGAAGTAGTATACCTTTTGCATACGTGTGTGATGAAAATTAGCGACACCGGCTGCTGGTTGGGCACAGACGCAGCAAGAGTCGGAAGCTGTTTCTTTGTTGTTGTGTTTCCTATCAGGTCGGACAAGGGACGGTGAATAGGGTTATCGGGTAGAGTACGCCGTACGCCGTGCATCGGAGACGCATGCTAGCCGCGGGATTCGCCAAAGCATCAAATGGTTGTTTCAAGTGGCGTGATCCGGGCATGATCATGCAAGCAATCGGCAAGCTCTGTGTCGTGATGTATCTTACATGATTGTTTTGTCCGCGGACGATCCGCAAATAGGGTTGATTTGTTTCAAACACCAGAATTAAAGCTATAGATTTGCCAAAACGCTGCAAAGTCACGCATCGCACGTGTACTTGGACAGCTGCCGCCACGACTCGCCGTAGCGGTACACGACAAACGGGATGGGCCCGACCGACAGGCAGACACCGGCCATGGCGGTAAACCCCCAGCCGTAGCCAAAGAGGTTGACGGCCAGCGGCAAGAACGTGCCGCACAGGCAGCGCGTGACAATGATGCCCGTCATGGCCGAGGCCGCGTACATGCCAAAGGCGTCGACGACGTAGGCAGCGAGCGGGATGGACGACAGCACCATGGAGGCGCCAATCAAAGCCTCGGCCAGGAACAGCAAGGGCAGGGGAAGGCGCAGCTCGGCGGCCCAGCCGTAGGCGGCCGTGGCGAGGGGCAGCAGCAGGGTGCCGACGAAGCCGAGGGGCAGTTTGAACTCGGGGCGGCCGGCGGTGCGTCCATGTCTATGACCATGTCCATGTCCATTATTTATTTTTTTTGCCAGGTACAGATAAACAGGATCCAGGTAGGCCTGGCAGGCGACGACACTGACGAGGGCGCCGAGGCTAAAGGCCAAAAAGGCGGAGCCCGTGGCGGCCGACGACAGGCCGTAGCGCGTCTGCAGGATGTCGGGCAGCGTGACGGACATGATGTAGTAGTAGGAGAACATGACGGCGCCGTAGACGGCCATGATGGCGAGGACCAGCGAGTTGCCGAGCAGGACGGCGGGGCGCAGCACGGCGTCGCGGAGGTGGCGGAAGCCAGAGGGGGTGGTGGTGGTGGTGGGTGGTGTGGAGTTTAGGGGGGTGGCGGCGGGGGCAACGGTCGGCATGGCAGCCTCGTCCGTCGGCGGCGTGGCCGAGCCCGAGACCGTTTTTTGGAAGAAATGTCTCTTCTTCTGCCGCCACTGAATGGCCGGCGCAAAGGTCTCGCGAAACGCCACCCACACCAGCACGTTGCACGCCACCACCAGCGCCGTGCTCAGCCACAGCACCGACCGCCAGCCCCACGTGTCGGCCACGGCGCCGCCAATCGCCGGCCCAATGGCGCCACCCAGCAGCGGCGTCAGCTGCACGAGCGCCATGGCCGACCCGCGCTGCTCGGGCGGGAACAGGTCGCCCACAATCGCCGGGTTGAGCACGTTGGTGGCCACGGCGACACCCGTTAAGCCCCGTGCCGCAATCAGCAGGTGCACCGACGGCGCCAGTGCGGCCGCCGCCGTCGTCACGGCAAACATGGCCGTCGCCGCCCGCAGCACGGCCGACCGGCCCCACGACGCCGTCTCGGACAGCGGCGCAATGGCGAGCGGGCCGGCGGCCTCGCCGAGCTCCCAGATGGTGACGAGCAGCACGCTGGCCGCCCGGGCGTTGCTGCTGCCACCGTCACCATTCTCGCTGCTGTCCTCCAGCTCCTCCACAATGTGCGAGGCAAAGGGCACAACCGAAATGCAGGTAAACGTCACAGTAAAAGCGAGCAGCGCCAGCAGGCCGACAATGGACCACTTGAAGGCGACGGGCCAGTTGCGCGGGTTGTCGGGGTCGTCGCAAAAGGGCAGGGTGTCGCCGGCCAGGGTGGGTGAGGGCGAGGACGAGGACGAGGACGAGGACGAAGACAAGGGCGGTAACGCAGTCGGCTTGCCAGCCAGCAGCGGCTGCGTCTCGTCGGCGGCAATGGGCGAGGCCATTGATTCTGCTATTGCGCTATTACGCTGTTGCGCTATTACGCTGTTGCGCTGTTGCGCTGTTGCGTCTTGTTGCCCAATGAAAAAAAATGAAAACACAGCAGGAATGTCGTGAATATCGCAAGTCGTATCCGTTCTCTTACTAATCGATACTCGAACACGACAAATAAAACCACAACCAAGTCCGTCGTGTACGGAGTATATTTTTCTTTCCCCGATAATCCATCTAATCTATCAATACGGAGCAAATACAATCAAATACGCCATATCATTATTAATTACGCCACTACCGAAACGGGTTCGTCTCGACGGAGTTAGAGGTAACGTTTTTTCTTCTTTCTTTCTTTCTTTCTTTCTATTAAGTAATAACGGAAAGGCGCCCACTCTTTTCTTTTTCTATTTTCTTCGCATTGTACTCCTTTTTCTTATTTTCTAGTCATAGTTAGTAAAACAGTCTACCGATCACTAGATCGGGGAGGTGCTTTTACCGCTCTTTACTGCTTTCCTACAATTATAGACTAAGGCGTAATCTCCTTAAAGAGATTCTTTAAGGCTACGAAGTAGGAAAGGCAAGGACGTATTGAAAGCGGCTGGGACGCCAAGGTCGTAGATGCAGCACATACATACATACACACACAACTTATAGAGTAGGCGGCGCGGCAGCGGCGCCTCGATCAGGGCTCCTATTCTCGCGCTTTAAGGGTTCAGTCGGGGAGGTCGCGATCGGAACTCCTAATAAGGGATAGGCCTCGGCGCGCTTTTAAATCCGTCTTTATAGCTTCGATCGTTAATCCGTTCGTTTTTTTTTTGTATAATATATTACTCTATTCTCTTATTTTTCTTGCCTTTCGTCTTCTTCCTCCTTTTTTTTTTCCTACTAGTATTACCCTTTATAATTATACCGGGGTAGTAGAACCCCGGAAAAACTCTTTACCTTTTTTACTAGCTTAACGTATAAAGATATAAAACAAAAAAAAAAAAGAAAGAAAATAAAAACAAAACAAAAGAAGCAATAACGTATACTTCTTCAAAACCCGGGCTTCTAGCCTTAACTTATACCTATCCTAGAGTTTTTCTAGGGTTTTAGCTAATTTTTTAGACGCCCGGATAACGAGTTCCGTGCGCTACTCCTTTTAATTAAGTAATAAGCTCGGCTTAAAGTAGGACTTTAGGGAGTCGGACCGGTTATATAACGGGCGTTTTAGCCGTTTCTTACGTAACGCGCGCGTAGTTATTTACTTAAGTATAGTAAGGTCGGTAGGTTTTTTTTTACCCGTCCGCCGTTCGGTTATTTTAGGTAGCTTTATTCGACGCTTGTATAGTTGTTTGACGGTGTGAGGAACTTTTTTGGCGGGTACTTTTTTAGTTTCTTTCTTTTTTCCGGCCGGTTTTTACTTATTAGTCGGGCTTAGCTTTTTTCGCTCGGAGTTTTAAGTGCGTTTTTTACTTAGTAACGGAGTTCGGGGTACTTTATCTCGTTTTACGGGCTCGTTAAGTTTTTTTTTAGGATTAGCTTTTATAATAACGGATTTTTACTTAGGGCCCCGGGGAGTTTCGTCTATTACTTCGGGTTTTTTACTAAGCTTCTCCTTCGCGGTAACGGGTTTCTACTCGGGGCCCTGGGGAGTTTCGTCTTTCGGCGTAATCTTTATAGCTAGCCTAGGAGTTTCCGATTTTTACTCCGTAGTGATAGGCTTAGGGGGCGGTATAGTAGACTATTATTTAAACGACTAGACTTCGTTAAGGGCGCTTTAATCCTCCGGGAGTTCCGCCCCCTCGTTTTAAGTACTTAAAGCCTCGGCCGCGTCGTCGTTAAGCTTATACTTATAAATAGTAAGAGTAATAAGCGTTATATCCTTTATTATAGTAACGACCTTTAGCTCGTAAGCGGGGTCGGTTATTTATTTCCCGTCGTCGCCGCTAACTTTAGGGTTTTTATTCGAAGATACGCCCGTCTCTTTACCTTTAGTAAGAATTGTCGTTAAATTAGCGACGTTATCCTAGTCCTATTTAAGAAAAGGGCTTTCCGGCTCGGAGTTTCCGTCGTTACTTATTCTAATAGCCTCGCGGTAGTACGGCGGCGCGGTCGGTAATCCTCGGCGAAACTTAGTATAAATATAATCTTTCCTTGGAGGTAAGTACTTAAATATAAAACCCCCGAGTTCTCCTCCTATCTAAGTATCGAATTTAGTTACTACGGTATTAGTCGTAATCTTACCGGCGGGGTACGGTTTGTATAGCTATTCTTCGTGAAACTTTTTAAACTTTTCGGTAACTTTTCGTATAAACTCTTTTATACTTCTTACGAACCTTTTAGTTACTAAGTTCGGTAATAGTATTCTATTAGTAGTTACTATATTAAAAGTATCGTAGTTATTAAAAGGGAAGGTAGGGTAACGAAGTAAGCTAAAGTTTTAATACTTAAGTTTTAACCGGACTTACCCGCGTTAGTATATCTTTACTTAATCTCGTTTAGCTTTAATAGAGATCGGAAGTTTTATTTTTAGTAATTTATCGAAGTACTAAACCGACTTAGCCTAGTCGTATACGCCTAAATTGTCCCGGAGTAAGGGCTTACGGAAAAACGTACGGATATACTTTAATACTAGTAAGCTACATTCTTAACTAAAAGGCTAGTCCGTATAAACTACTCGTACTATAACAGGCTTCCGCGCGACTAGCTTATAGTTTAAAATATACGTTTAAAACGCTTTTATATTAAAGTTATCGTTTTACGTATTAGCGGTATTATACTAATAAATAACTACGTACTTCTTATCGATAATAACTAGAATCTAGTAGTCGATACTCCCGACTCCTTAAAAGTAGACAGGAATAATAAAAAATCTTTTTCCCCGCGCGGCCGTTTTTTACTCCGGCCCGAGTATACCGTCGTACTACCGACTAAATACTATCCCCGAAGGGAACCAAACCTTTTTAACTATATCCTATACTACTAGCGCGATACTAACTATAATTATATTAAAAAATAAGTATTCTTCGGCCCCGATCGTACCCTCTAAGTCAAATAGGTAGTAGTAGTAAGTATCCGTATATAAGCCGTAAATTTATACTTTACTACGGAACGCGCTCCGGAGCGGGAGTTCTAAAAAGTACTACCGTACTAGTCCTCTTACCTCGATACTCCTAAACACCCTAAAATAGGCAAGTCTTTAAACGACTACCTCGGGAATATAGCTTAGGCCGAAGTTTTTCCGTAAGTTAAACCGGCTAGTAGCTACGAAGTCGGGCCTTATATACCCCGGCTATAGAGTACGCAAGCTCCCGTTTCTATTCCGTACCGTAAAGGCCGTTATAAGCGCACGAGACGTTATTACGGTTAAGAGTATTATACTAGTAGTATTAGTAAATATAGTATAAGTTAGCGGGTATAGTAAAAAGATAAAAAGGGGAAAAAAAAAAAGAATAAAAGGAAAAAAACAATAAAAAAGGGGATAGTAAAAGTAAAGAAAAAAAAAAGATATAAGAGGAAGAAAAGAAGTAATATTTAAAGTTTTATATTACTTTACGTCTTTATACGTATAAATATAAGGCGACGAAGCGCTTATTTACTTATACCCTAAATATCTTTTATTTAATAAACGAATATACCCGGATAGCGTATAATTTTAAGTACGGCCCGGGCTTACTTTTAAACGTACGTAGTATTTACGTTAAAACCCTTTATTCGTAAAATATACGTAAGTACTAAGTATATTAGGCTTAGTTTGCTTTCGCTATATTTATAAGGATAACCGATCGGAACTCTTAATAAAAAGTATAACGGCGTTTCATACTTAATACGAGAGAATTAGTAAGCGGTATTATTTACTTTTATACGTTTTACTTAGTCTATCGTAAACACTCTCTTTTCTCCCCTTTACTTTTTTTTCGGTAACCTCCTCCCCTTTTCTTTTACTCTTTCCTCCTTTAGTATAAATATTAGGTTTTTCCTAATAATACTTTGTACTTTATCTTTTTTTCCTTAACATTTTTGTATAACCGTCGTTTTCTTGCTTGATTCGTATATATAAACCATTCTTACTTATTATAGGGTCGTAAACTCGCGGTACTACGGATAGTACGCGCGTAGTTACTAACCGAAACTTCGATTAGAAAGCCGGTAAGTCGTTACTCGAAAAGCAAGCTACTCGGCTAAGTTTAACTAAAATTCTGCGCGGCCGTCTAACGTTTAATATACGTAAGTAGCGTAAAGCACGGGATAAAGCTATTACGGCCCGAACTAAAAACACGCTTTAGACTATTAATAAGCGCGTAGCGTAGGTTAACGACGAGGCTATTGGCTAATAAACTATCGTAAAAAAACCCGCGGTCGTTCCCCCGAACGGTATCCCTTCTAGTACTATAGGGCTAAATAAGTCTCGGTTAACGTTTATAGGCGCGGCTTTGTAGGACTTCCGTGTAAAGTGGGCGGCCTTATAGCGGCATTTATCCTATTATACTATAGCAAGTACGTACGATTTATACGTCGTTTAACTTCCCCGGTTTACGGGGGATTTAAATATACTTTAGGACGTATTATACGCTCCGGCTAGCGTTTATACATTTCTTATAATACACTAAAAAACGTTAAAAGGGCGTACGGGTCTTATATTCGTTAAAGCGTTAAACGGTAAGCCTTTTAGTTAAATTACCGGGATAATCGTTAACTACTCGCGGGCGGTACCCGGCTTATTCGTCTAGATTTACGGCTATCGTAACGTAGTACCCTACTAACGATATAAGACGGTATACCGTTAGTACGTACGTACTACCGAGGACGGTACTAGTACTATAAGGCGCGTTATAAACCCTTTTTTTGAATGCGTATCCTTCCTAGGCTTCGGGAAAGGCGTTTATAGTAATTGCTAGTACTATATCGCAACCTTTAATTACTCGTTCTACGAGAAAAGACGCGCTAGCCTTGGGGGTTTTGTAGAAAAGCTCGTCGTAAACGCGCGTACAAAGAAACTACTAGGCCCTCGCCCTCTTAGCCTAGAATCTACCCCCTTTATCGGTCCAGAGCTCAACCAGCTCGTCGTACTAGTATATACTACTATACCGCGTAATCGCACTTAGATATACGGCGCCGAGGATTTATTCGGACGCAAAGATACTTAGAAAGGCGAGTTGGTATCGAACGAGTATTCGCCTCTAAAACGCGCTCGCGCTAGTAAGAGCTTCGCGTAAAAGGCTTAGGCGCGCAAAGCCTTAGCGGTAATTCGGGAGATTAAGGAGAAAAAGGACGACGACTAGGCTATAGATATAAATAAAACCCCTATTAGTCTAAAGTCCGGTATTTTGCCTAGCGTTAAGGGGGTAGTAGTTACTAGTAGTACCCCCGTAAGGACTCTTACTATAAGGGTCCTAGTAGCGAGGGCGTACGTAGAGACTCCTGAATTATCGAAATAACTAATCTTACAGAAGGAAAGGAAAAGAGAGGGATTTACACTTTAAAGGTTTCTTTCCCCTATATGCCTCGACCCCGCCTCCCTCGTATACCCCTGCCCTCCAAACGCCCGCGGGCGTCTAACGGTAATTACCCTTATTAGGTAACCGCCCACCGTTACGTGTATCAAGCCTAAGGTCACGTGGTCTAGATTTACCTTACCGTACCTTTCGTACGCTAGACGCCCGTGGGTGTTTAATAATGCGTATGCCTTGTATCGTTATGCTAGACGCCCGCGGGGGTCTAAAGGTATCCGCCCTCGTTAGGTGACCTGCCCGACGCCTTTTTACGTGCGCGGTCTAGGGTTATATAACCTGGGAGGGCTCCTGTTTATTGAGGTCGGCGTACGGCGTAGTCGTACGTTACGCTGGGGCCTTTGGCTTATGATATTACTTCCCCTTTCCCGGCGTTTTCCGTTATAGGGGGTGTACCCGTTCTTTGTACTTGTTTAAGGCCGTAGTCTTTTGTATCGTTTTTAGCGGCTTCTAATTTAGCGTAGCGTACCCGGCCTATTTTACGTATACTTACTAACCGTGGCCTTTCCGGCGGTGTTTGAGGATGTTGTTTACTTCGTATTCGTTGTAGCCGTTTACGGTTAGTAGTAGCGGCTTGGTGTAGTCTATTCGTTGGTTCGGGAGCGGGTCGTCGTCGCCGTGCCGGATTAGACTTACGTAAAATATTGGATGGATCTTTTTCGGTATATTTAGTTTTACGGCGTGGTTGTTTATTATGCGTATTACGTAGTATAGTAATATTATTTAGTTTAGCTTTTTTACCGGCCGTACGGTTTTAATATGGCGTATTTGGAGTTATACGCGCTCCCCTTGTTAGAATACGCTTACGTATTAGCGGTGTTTATTCGCTTAGGCTTTTTATATTTCTTAAGCGATTTTTATACTCGTTTGCGCGTATACGGTACTTTGGCGTTATTTTTTTACTAGTACGTCGCCGGATGTTACGGTTAGCCGTCGGGTTTTTAGTACTAGTTTGTCGATTACCGGTATATAGTAGTTATAGAGTATATAGAACGGCGATATTTTCGTCGAAGTACTAACCCGGTTATTTAGGGCGACTATAACGGATAGGAGTAGTTAGGCCTAATCCGACTATAAGAAAGAAATGAAAGCGCGGAGGTAGATTTCTAGCTTTTGGTTCGCCCGCTCCGTTGCTCCGTCCGTTTTTGGGTATTATACCGTAGATAGCCGACGTGTAATACTTAGCGTTTTATAAATCTCCGTTTAGAAGTCGTTTATAAATTATACTTTATAGTCGGATACGATCGTCGTTAGTAGGCCGTAGTATTAGAAGACGCCGTTAAGGAGACGTTTTATTACTTTTAGTACTTTAATTATTAGTATTAGTTCGTATACTACCGTTTTGTTTAAACGGTCCGTAATTATTATAATATTAGTATATTTTTTATTAATTAGTAGGTAAATAATAAAATTTATAGAGAGTTCGTTTTACGGTTGTTCTAGAACGGGGAATAGTTTAAAAAGCCCTTGCTTAGTATCCCGTTACGGCTTAATTTAGCGGTAGCGCTAGTAGTTTTTTACGAATTATTATATATCGGTTATTAATACCGGTTAGACGTACGACTTCGAGATTGCTGTCCGTATAACTTCCTTATTTAAATACCCGGTAAGTTTTAAATTATAGATAGTTTAAATTAAACGCGTACGGAGGGGCTCTTTAGACGGGATTTAAAGCCGATTTCGTTAAATTACCCGGCCCTCCGAATTTTACTAGAATTTTACTAGTTTGAAGTTTAACTTTTACTTTTTTAGTACTATATCGTTTTTTTTTTAGATTACGTCTTAGAGTTTTTAGTATCGACGGTTAGTTTTAAAGGACGTATACTATAATGTCGTTAACTCGTCGTTTACGAACGGCGACTTTAACTCGTTAGTTGGTTTTTTACTTATTTCTCCGGGATTGTTTTTATTCGCCCGTACTACTTACTTTATTAGGGCTACGACGGTCGATTAAGGCGTTTTGTCCGGCGGGGGCTCGGTTATTTTTAACCCCTTTACGGTTTTTATAAGAAGTTATACTTTTCGTTCGGCCCGCCGGTCGTCGCCGTTATTTACTAGTATATCCTAGTCCCGTCGGGATAGTATATTTAATAATAGTTATAGCCGCCCGGGCCGGTGGATTAGGGTATAGTCTATTATTAGGAGATTTTCCGTTTACTATATTTGGCGTTTACTAAGTAAACGGTAGTTTAAGAACTATTGTAGGTTTCGGTAATCCGTAAGTACTTCGAAACGTTCCTTTTTTAGCTTTAGCGCTTACTCTCGTATTACTATAATAATGGCGTATAACTTTTTATTATAGATTAGGTAGTTATACTTTATTAGCGTAAGCTTTTTTGAGAGATAGGCTACGGGATATTACGCCTTGTCCGTTTATTTTTATAGTAGGGCGGCCCTTAGAGTATACCCCGATAAATTTATTTTTACTTTCGTAGGTTTCCCCGGGACTTATACCGTTAGTACTAGGCTTTTTGTAGTTGCTTTTTTTAAAGTTTAGAAGCTTACTTTATACTCCGACGTTTATATAAACTTAGTTCCTTTTTTTATTAAGTCCGTTAGGGGGGACGTATACTCGGAGTAGTAAAGGATAAACTCCCGGTAGAACCCGGTAAACCCTAGGAACCCTTAGACTGTACGGACCGTACGCGGGACCTTTTAGTCCCGGATTGCGTTTACTTTAGCCGGGTTTATTTCGAGTTTACGGCCTAGTTTAATAACGTAGCCGAGGAACTTCGGAGCCTAGGCCTTGAACTCGTACTTTTTAATGTCGAGTTAAAGGCCGGTTTTATAAAGTTTATTTATTACTTCGTATACCCGTACGCGGTAGTTTATACGGGAGCCGTTCGAGTAAATATAAACGTCGTCGATAAAGGCCGTCGCGTTTATATTTAGGTAGACTTGAAGGACTTAGTTGATGTACCGTTGGAACGACGCTAGGGTACTTGTAAGGCCGAACGGCGTGATTAGTTACTTATAAGAGTTAGTACGAGTATTAAACGCCGTTTTTTATTTATCCTTTTCTTGTATTTTTATACGGTAAAACGCGGAGATTACGTTTAGTTTAGTTACTTAGCGATACTTAGCTACGTAGCGTAGGGTTTCCGTAATTAGCGGTAAGGGGTAGGTATCCCGTTCCGTGATAGTATTAAGTTTACGGTAGTTAACGTAGAACCGAAGGTTTCCGTCGGCCTTACGGACGAATAATACCGGCGTACCGTTTAAAGACTTGCTCGGCCGGATTAGTTTTTAGTTTAATAGATTTAGGATAGTTTTCTGGATTATAAGTAACTTTTTTTTAGACCGGTAGTATAGTAGCGTTACTAGAAACGGGGGCTTAGATCCGTTAAGGTTTTTAATTAGCCGGATTTTATAGTCTATACCCGGGCGGTACGGCGGTAACGTCTTAGCCGTTTTAGGGTTAAACGTTTTTATTAGGTCTTTTAGTTATTTCGGTACTTTTGCCCGGATTTCCGTTATCGAAGTAAGTACTTTTTTCGTTTTAAACGCGACGTATACGTTTTTTATTATAACCGCCGAGTATTAAACTATAGGCGTTTTTAGTAGCCGCCGTATTATTACCGTTAATACCCGTACTACTATACTATCCGTTCGTTTTCGGGGTTTCGTTTTTAGTATTATTCTTTACTTATTTATAAAAATCTCGTTTTTAGCCGGCTTAATAACGGTATAGTAGTAGGCGAGCTAGCCTTTACTTAGGATTAGTACTTTTTTTTAGTCCGATACTACGTATACTTATACTAGGGTTTTTACGCCTATAGTATTTATTTAAACCCTCGTTACCCGTTTAATAAATAGTTACTTTTCCTCGGGTTAGCTTATTACTTGCCGGAGTTTTCGGGGTTTAATAGTTAACGTTTCCGCCTTTATTCTTTTTATATATTGCTCTGAGATTATAGTGAACGCGAGGTATCCTAAGTCGGTGAAAGCTTGTATATTATAGCGGTTATTAATAACCGCGTCGACGTATATACCCTTTACCCTTATCCTTAGTACTTGCTTCCTTTACGCCCGTTATAAATCTTTTTTACGCCCTTTACCGAGCTTTTAGCGCGGGGTTACTTTTTTTTTAATTCGGAGGTCCCGTTTTATAACGTTTCCGACGCGTTTTTATAGTCCGAGTATACCTTTTTTACTCGAGCCTCGTATACCGTAATTAGGCGGGCCGTGTCCCGTTACGGGTAAGTACTCCGGATATAACTACGGGTACTATACTTAAAGTAAGTACGCGGGTCGGGGTAGGACGTTATTATAAGCCGCGTAGTAGGGCCTATCGACGGCCGCGTTACGGCTACGGTTACTAGCCTTACGTAGCTAAACGTTTAGGCGTAGTCCGCGCGGAGGTTTATAGGTTTACTAGCGGCTAGTATATAGTTATAGGACTAGGTCGAGGTTGTTTAGCGTATACTATTTATATTCGAGTTTATTACTAGGAGTTAGTTTTTATACTCCGTATACGACGTTGGGGCCGGTAGGGTTAGCGTTGTTTAACGCGTAGTAAAGTTAATAGTTTTACGTAATAGATCGTAAGTTACCGTATCGACGTTTTTTAGGCCCGACTCGAATAAATCCTTTTCGAACTTTGGTAAAAATACTATTATTTGTTCCTATTCCCCTTAGTAGGCGGCTATTACCCGGTCTACGGCGCGTTAACGTTTGTTCGGGTTATTAAATACTAAGTTTAGGTAAGCTAGGAATTCTTTCGGGTTTACGTTTTCGTTATTTTAGAGCTACGTATAGTACGCGTAGGTTATTACTTAGGTTTTAAAACTTAGGCTACGGTAAACGTAGGCTAACTATATATCCGCGCCGTTAATTACTACCGTATTTATACGTAGTTTATCCCGAATTAAAGTACGCTAGTTTGCGTACTCCCGGCGGGAGCTCGTGAATAGTACTACCGTATTTAGGATAGGTCGGGGCCGTTTCTTATAAGGTTCCGACGGCTCGGCGAAGCCGTGCTTTTCCGGCCGTTATTCCCGCTTTTAGATTAAAAGCTTTATTTATTATTAAAGGGCGGCGACTATTTAGCGTAATACTTTGTTGGGATACTTGTTTTCGATAGCCGGGGATCCGTATTTTTTTACTCTTTTTATTTCGCCGTTTTGCCGTAATACTAGGCGGTATTTTAGGTTTATTCGTACTATTTAATTTTAGTTCCGCGGTATTTAGGCTTAAGTATACTTACCCGACCGAGATAAGGTTATTAAAAAAAAAAAAGGAAGATTAATTAAATATAAGGGTTTTAGTAACGAGGGCGTACGTAAAGACTCTTGAATTATCGAAATAATTAATTTTATAAAAGGAAAAGAAAAGAAAGGGATTTATACTTTAAAAGTTTCCTTCCTTTATATACTTCGACCCCGCTTCCCTTGTATACCCTTGCCCTCTAGACGCCTGCGGGCGTTTAACGGTGACTACTTTTATTAGGTGACCGTTTACCGTTACGTGTATTAAGCTTAAGGTTACGTAGTCTAGATTTACCTTACCGTACCCCTTGTACGCTAGACGCCCGCGGGTATTTAATAATGCGTATGCCTTATATCGTTATACTAGACGCCCGCGGGGGTTTAAAGGTATCCGCCCTCGTTAGGTGACCTGCCCGACGCCTCCTTACGTACGCGGTCTAGGGTTATATAACCTAGGAGGGCTCTTGCTTATTAAGGTCGGTGTACGGCGTAGTCGTACGCTACGCTAGGGCCTTTGGCTTATAATACTTACTTAGGATTCTTCCGCTAAACCGGTTAAAGGTAGGGTATAGCCTTAACGTACCCCGAAGTCGCCGATTCTTACTAAACCGTCTAAGCTAAACGGGGTATCGGGCGCTAGTCCTAGCCCGGTAGTAACGTTTAAAACGGCTCGCGCTTTTTTTGATGTTAAGATAGTAAATATACTTTTTAGAGCGGCGCGGATTACCGACTAGGTAGTAGGTAATTAGTTTAGTAAGTAGGATTAATAGTTTACGAACCGAAGTTACGGTCTTGTATCGATATAGTTTTTACTTAATAATTACGTATAGAGTTAGGTATTATTTCTTTAGTATATTTTTATCGAAAAAGAGATAGAGCAAAACGTAATAAAGAATAAACGTACAAAATATAGGTAGCGGTAAAAGTAAAGAGACGAGCGGAAAGTCGGGTAACTTCTAAGCCGGAAAAAAAAGAGAATT
>JANSMC010000060.1:0-134984 GCA_029299015.1 Ophiostoma montium | reverse complement strand
ATTAAATTTTGGGAATTTTTGAAAAGTTAAATAGTAAGTATAATATATCGAAGATTTTTATTAGTTAACTAAAGACGATCGAGTAGAAAATAATATTTTTATACGTTGGTAAAGGTAAAAAAAGTTATATAAAAAACAAATAAGCTAAATAAAAACAAAATAAGTTAAATTATAAAGTCTCGAGTAGTAAAAACTTAAAAAAAGTATATAATACTTTTTTTAGTAAAACTTTACTTAAGGATAATAAAATATAAATAAAAGTACTAAAAAAATACTACAACTATATAAAAAAGCCCGACAGTACTCGTTTCCGGGACGAGCTACGGGTAACTATATTAAAAAGCGGTAGCGTAGAGCGACGACTATAAAGATCCACTTTATTAAAGATTGTATACTCCTTTTCCTCACTTTCTATTGTTACTTTTTGGAGTTTATGCTGTATCCTATCGGTATCCATTTTAGTCTTAGTATTATTAGTCTGTACGGACAAAGATTGGCCAGGCTCTTCTTTAACCAAACCAGGCTTATCTTTAATCAAGCCAAACTCCTTCTTAATTGTGGCTATCCTTGTTCGTTTTTTTGACGCAGGCGTTAGTGCGTTTTTTTTTGTCTTAATCTTAGTCGCCCGTGGAAGCGTGGCCTTGGTTAAGTTAATATACTTAAAAGCAAGTATTATAACGGTATAAGGCTCCTTGGGATGAATTGCTTGAAGAAGCTCCCGAAGACGAAGGTATAAAATAAGTGTACCCTCGTTATCGTTATTAGGAATAGATAGATTAGTTACGGTCGCGCTTAGGCCGGTAGTAATACTAATAACAAACTCTTACGTAAGGTAACGAACGGCTAGGTCTATATTAAATCGAGTGAAAAAATACTTAATAAAATTTATACGAGACCTATATTTATTATTAAAAAGAAGTTTCTTAGCGTTAAACTTTTTGTAGATATGAATAATAAAATACTTTTTGACAAAAAGATTACTAATAATCTTTATAGTATACTCCGTAGTATAAAAATATAGTTAAAAGGAAACTATTGTTCGATCTTAACTATTCTAGGTTTTAGTAATACTTCGTACGCGAGTTTCGTTAATAATATTAGTAGTATTAATAAAAGATTGGATTTAACTACGGTTAATACCTATAAGAGCTATTAAAACCGACGTATACGGCTAGTAATAAAGTAAATCCCCCTTACGGGTTAGCAAAGTAGAGGCTATTTTAGGTTAGATTAAAAGTAGTCGGTAACGAAGTTGTTGGACGGGCGGCGAGTCGGTTAGATTAATAACTTATCTTATACTATTAAGATAAAAAGGGGTTAGATATAATAGATAGCCTTTTTACTCCGGATACTTAAGGATGAACTACTAGCGCGTAGGCCTAGAGTAGATATAAGGAGGAAGATTTATTATAGTCTAGTGTCGTTAAAACTATATTATTAGTATTAATATAATTTATCCTACGAGAAGGTTGACCTATTATATATGTTTGAGTATTATTTTGATCGACATAGAATATATAGTATTTAATTAGAATAGAATCAAATAACCTCGGTTAATAACGATGTTATATTATACGAAAAGTACGCATTGAAAAACCCTAGATTACGATAGGAAGAAAAAGAGATTTTCTCGTATATGCCGAGAAGTATAAAGTATTAAAGATTAGAGGTGACTTGTGGTAATAAGTATAAAGTACTAGAGATTATACTCTGCTAAGGTTGAAAAATCGATATGTGGACGCCTACGCGGTATGGGCTAATTGAATATTCTACGATTATGCGGTTTTCGACATATTACAAATCTGGTATTCGTACCCTAGGGTGTGGTCTTATATATCAAATTTGTGGTCAACTGGTCTATCTGCACTACCTCACCTATGCTCAACCGTAGCCTGTTTGGTTAGGAATGGAAGGAATGGAGCAGGGTGGGTGGGTGGGGAGTGGCGGTGTTATTCTACTCGTAGATTGGACGGGCGGTGGAAAACGGTGCACACTGGAGGAGGACTGGAGGAGGACTGTTGGAAGCGTGAGAGCGTGAATGCGTGAGAGGCGAAAAACGAGGCACAAGACGGAATATGCAATGGAAGAGAGAAAGAAGAGGAAAAAAGAGGGACGAGAGGGAGGGAGGATGAGACGCTGTGAGAAAGCAGAAGAAAGGGGGGCTGTGAGAAACGGCACGAAGCAAGAGGCAAAAAGAACGGCAAGCGCAAGCGCATATTGGTCGGTCCTGCCTCTGCTTAACGAAACGTTACACGAATTCTACGAGTAGAGTACGGAAAGAGAAGGGACGCGTGGAATACCAGAGGGAAAGAGCAAATGGCAAATTTGCTCGCTCTTTCCATGGCACCGGTACACGTACAAGTGCGAGCACGAGTACACGGAGCAAGAGCGTCCGATGTGTATGACAGGACGGGCTAAGAAGAAGGCACGACCCAGCAGAGTGAGCCTAGCGGCCGTTATTGGCCGAGAATAACCACGGGGCGAAACGGTAGTTCTTATGTAAGTATTCCAGGCGGCTGGGGCGCGAGATTTTTTTGAAAAGATTTCAAAGACTACAAAGGAGAACGAATATCACCAGTTGTACGTACTCCGTACGGTATGCATGATACTTTGCACAGGGCTTACCGCATGCATTCATACGATTGCAAAACCCGTCATATTGCAATACTCCGTACACGGACATGCATAAATTCACGGCCCATAATTCATGCCGGGGAGAGTGATGTGTCTGCATCTCGTTCGTCGGCCTGCCACAAAAGGGACGTACGGAGTACGGAGTACAGAGTACGAGGACTCGCACCACCCGCCCCGGCTGCTGCTTTGCTCAGAATACATGGCAAGGCACACTGCGAGTACGAGATACGAGTACAGCAGCCAAGTTCGGGTGATCAGCTCGGAGTATCGCCACTTGCGAGTCAGGTGTCTGTCTCGGATCACGTGATGACGTCAGCAAGGACAACGACGAGTACGAGTATATTGGCAAAGAGTCAGTAACGCAACGCGCGGCAGGCAAGCAATGCTGAGGTCTTGTTGCTGATGTCTTGTCACATTTTGGACGGCCTCGTGCCTCTGTGCCGTTGTCACTTTTTCCATCTTACGAGGGTAGGATGCAGGTTGGGCGTAGGGCGTTGGGCAGCAATGTCGGGCAGCAACGGCCGTGCGCAAGACAGTGCGTATACTGTACATTTTGTACTGTTTTGTACTGTGTGACCTTGGCTTATATCGTGTGCATCGAGAACGCTTCTACGAGTATATTGTGTTGATCCGACGTTGTGTCTTCTCTACGAGTACTTGCATAATGCCATGTATATATTCGTATGTACGAGTAATAGACTGCAGTCCCCGAGAACCATGCCCATCATGTATGCAGAGGAGACATGATGTGTCGGGCGACCAGAGTATGGTTATTGCCTACATGTCTCGTATCTGCTCGGACAAGCTTTAAGGGTGGCATCGTTCGGTGCATCTCACAAAGCCCGATGCGCCTCACACAGCCAACAGGCACAGAGCGTGGATCATCTGGAGACGGAGGTCGATCTGGCCGCGAACGCGTCTGGAACAATATGAGGTGTTTACGACTGGCGTGATTAGGCGTGCCTTGTATTGATTGATCTTTGGGTTTATTGGGTTTATAGGGTTCATCGGGTTGTTGTCCTTTGGGTATTGGGTATTGGGGTTGTTTTTGTTGCACACCGCCTCCATGAACCTCCATCGCTTGATCTGATCTACACTGGTCGTGTTGGTTGCTCGAGCGGGCATCTCCGTGCGTCCCGCCGGCCACCATGCAACCACTCAAGACTCGCCGGCGAGGTCCTTTGCAAAGTGCCAGTCGTGATGCACTTGGGCTTGGTCGGCGTGGCTGAAGGAAGCTCCACAGCGCTGACACGAGAGCCCATCGCGGACGCCGCCGCCGCCGTCGCCGCCGCTGCTGTCGGTGTTGATACCCGACGACGCCGTCTGGCTCGAAGCCGTCTGGCTGTGAAAAAAGGACTGGATCGACCCCCCCTCGCCTCGCTTCGACTGACTATGCCCGGCCATGCACCGACGCGAGGGGTTGGAGGTTGGGGGGTCGGGGGAGTCTAGGCGCGTCTGGAGGTGAAGATCGCGCGCAACGTGCCAGTCCTGGTGCTCCTGGAGCAGAGGGGCCGTGGCCAGTGCCTGGCTGCAGCGGCCGCAGACGAACGCGCCGATCTGTTTATTGTTGCTTCCGCGGTCGCTGTCATTGGTGCTGCCATTGGCGCTGCCAAAGTAGAGTGCTAGACCCGCCGGCTTGCGTAGTGTACTGCTGCCGCGCCCGCTGCTATGGGCCTCCGCCTTGTTGTGATCGACCACCGCCTTGTTGTGATCGTGGCTGCTGCTGCTGCTGCTGCTGCTGCTGCTGCTGATGCGCGACGTGGCCGCCGCCGGTTCGTCGCCGCTGCTGCCGCGCTCCGCTTCCCCCTTCCCCTTGCAGTGGTCATCGGCGGCCGTGCGCCTCCGCTTGGTCGGTGGTTGGTCGTGGGGTGCATCGGTGGGTGCGTCGGTGGGTGGAGGAGGAGGAAGAGGAGGAGGAGTAGGCGTAGGCGTAGGCGTAGGCGTAGTTGCAGTTGCACTCGCTTGCGCCTCCTTGGGCTGGAAAAACGATGCAATGCTCTTGTTGCCCTTGGCCGGCAGCGCCTCAAAGCCGTCCACGCTGAGCGCCAGGTGCCCACACGGCCACAGCGTGCCGTCCTGCTGCGCCTGGTCCAGCAGCTGCCTGCCCAGGCGCAGCAGCTTGTCCTCGTCGAGCGGCGTGCCGTCGCGCGGGATCCGCGTCTGCCGCGACCGCCAGCCCTGGCCATAGGCCTGGCCGTTGCTCTGCCCGTAGTGCAGGCGGATCGTCGAAGGGAGGCGTTGGTGCGGGGTGCGGGGGTTGTCGGGGTCCGTTTTGCCCGCGGAGGCCAGTGCCTCCTCGACGGCCTCCACTGCCGCTCCTGCCGCGCCTGCCTCCACGCCTGCCTTCTCGCCTGCCTTCTCGCCTGCCCCCGCCCCCGCCACTGACGCCGCCGCCAGCAGCGCCAGCGACTGCTTCTCGTCCAGCAGCCTGCACTTGAGCTCGCCGACGTAGACGCGCAGCCACCGCTCGGCCTGGGCCACCGTCGTCAGCGGCGGCTGGAACGACTTGGCCGAGATGATCGACTTGATCTCCGTGCGCGCCGTCACCTCGCTCGTGTCGACGCCCCGGATCATCCAGTAGATGCTGTAGCCGGCCTCCTGGTCGCCGAGCTTGGCCTGCATCTGGGCCAGCGGCACCCGGAGAAGCTCGGCAATCGACTCGGTGCCAAACGCCGCGACGACGCGCGCGCCCATCTTGCCGCCGAGCCCGCGCAGCTTGCTGACGGATGATAGCCCCGCTAAAAAGGCAGCGGCAGCACGCGGCCGGACCACCGTCTGCTTGTTGGGCTTGTGCTGGCTGGACCCCAGCTTGCTGAGCATCTTGTTGGACGCGATGCCCGCCGAGCAGCGGAAGCGCAGCCGCGCGAACAGCGTCGCGCGCATGGCCTGCACGACGCGCGCGCCCTCGAGCATGGCCAGGTCGTCCCAGTCAACGGCGGCGTCTGCATCAGAACCAGCCACCCCATCGACAACATCGCTTCCCGTGGCTGCCCAGTCCAGGTCGGCCGCGCGCACGGGCGGCCGCGGCAGAAGCGTCGTCGCCGTCTCGTCGGCGTGCCGGTCCGCCGGCCGGTCTGCCACCCAGTCGCGGTACCCCGCCAGCACGTCGGCATACCGCTCCACGAGCACATTGTGAATGTACGGCGACAGGTCCACAAACACCTCGTCGATGCCGGCTTTTTCTATTTTGCACGGTGCCTGCATCCCCGCCCCCCCCGGCAAACTCCCCTTGAGCGTCGCCAGGATCGCGCGGCTGCGGATCCGGTACGGTTCCAGCGACACCTTGTGGTGCGCCATGGCCGCGAAAGCATCGTCGTGGTACGCCCACTGGCTCTCCCCTTCTTTCCAGCTGGCCACGTGCTGCACAACCAGGTGCGGGCATTTCTTCACGGCCTCGGCCGCGCTGATCATGCGCGTGATGCCATAGGCCCGTGCCGGGTAGTTGACGGCGATAATGTTGCGCCACTGCTGCACGACGAGCGGCGTGTCCTCGGCTGTTCCTAACCGCAGCATCTCGCACTGCGCATAGTAGGCGTCGAGGTCAATGTGGGCGAGCACGCGCAGGGGGCACGTCGGGGATGCGACGGCGAGGTCGGCCAAGTTTTTGTACGTGAAGCGCGACGACGCCGGAAGCTCGGGGTTGTTAACGACGTCATCCTTGTCATCTCTGTCATTGTCATGGCTGTCGGGATGCCCCGTCAAAGACATTGGATCGGCAGTGACCAGATTGCGACATGTGTAGGGCTGTCGTCGTCGTCGCGAATTGGTGAAGAATCGCCAGATGACAAAGACGCGTAAAGTGCCCCACGCCATCGCGTTAGTGGGCTACAGCGCTGTACGAGTACGTAGTAAGCCACAATGGCGATAAAATTGACGTCATCCGTTACCAAAGTCACAGAGTCACAACATTCTACAGTACCATCCATGACGACATAATTTAGCACTCGTTTAGATCACATATACCAAGCATCACATACATCAAAGCATAGAGAGCACGTTTGCATTGCTTCAGGTCGTGGCAGCTCGCCACGAACCACCTATGAAGGACCTCGAGGATATGTGAAAGAGATCCCCCAAGACATAAAAGAGCTGTCCCCAAACAAAAACAGCTGCCTCAAAGAGCAGACAGCAGACAGCAAAGTAATCAAACAGCACGCAACGCCGGCCCTGCGTGGAGGCCATAAACGCCGACCCATATGCAGAGGGTAACCGATCGAAAGGGGGCATGGGATAGGATATAAAAACAAAGGGATATGGGCATGATAGAAGTGACTGAAACAATAGACAGAAAGACTGAAACAATAAAAGACAAAGACAAGAACGACAAAAGACTTCAACAACAAAAAACAAAAAGGCAAGCAAGAAGACAAAACGACAAACGACGGCCACTGCCTACTAAACAATGCGCACGCTCGACGACTGCGTGGGCAGGTGGTTGTGGTGGAAGATGCGCTTCGCCGTCAGGTTGGCCGCGCTGCGCTTCGACGCGTCGATGCAGCAGCTGGGGTCGTCGTAGGACTCGGGCTGGCAGCACTCGATGCCGCGGATCCAGCGCAGCTGTGCAATCTGCTGGATTGTCGGCCGCGCCGCCGGGTCGGGGTTGAGCATCTGCACCAGCACGCGCCGCAGGATGGGCGGGTTGAAGAAGTCGTCGAGCCAGCTGACGTGCGGGTAGGGACCCTCGACAATGCTATTGGGGTTGCCGTTGGTCACGGGCGTCGCATCGACCACAAGACGGTCCGCCTTGACCTGAGGAGCAGCAGCAGCAGCGGGGGCAGCGCTGGCAGGCGTGGCACCAGCCTTGTCTGCCTGAACTGCCTTTTCCGCCTGATCCACCCGATCCACCTGATCTGCCGTTTCTGCCTGTTGTGCCTTTTCTGCCTGCTCCGCCTGCTTCGCCTCGGCCTCGGCCGCCGCCGCCCTGGCCTGCTTGGCATTGAACTTGTCCCAGCCCTTGACCAGGGCGTAGTAGTTGCCCTTTTCGTTCTCGTTGAAGCGCGCCTCGTTCCATAGGTTGCCACCACCCGTAATGGTGACCATGCAGACGGCCGTCGACCACACATCCAGCTTGCGCGGGTCATAGGGCTTGTCGTTGGCCAGCACCTCGGGCGCAATGTACGGCAGGCTGCCGCACACGCCCGGGTTGCAGAGCCGCACTTGTGTGTCCAGGCCCTGGCCGCAGCGGCCGCCCGCCTCGCGCAGCCCGGGGTGGATGCCGCTAAAGACGTCCGAGGCGCCAAAGTCGGCAATCTTGATCTTGCTGTCCTTGGTGATGAGCAGGTTCTCCAGCTTAATGTCGCGGTGAGCAATGCCGTGCTCGTGCAGGTAGTTGACGCCCTGGATCAGCTGCTTGAAGATGCAAAGACGGTCCTTTTCGCGTTCGGGGCTCATAAAGAAGCGCTTGCTGACGAGGCTGAAGATGTCACCCTCCTGGCAGTACTCCATCACATGGTTCCAGCGGCCGTGGTCCGTGCACAGGCGCAGCGTCTCGACAATGTTGGGGTGGTGCAGGCTCTTGGACAGGCTGTACTCGCTCTTGACCTTCTTCTCGTACTCCTCCTTGGTCTCGCGGCTCGACTTGCCGCGGAACTCCTTGACGGCATACAGCTCGTCCGTGAAGCCCTTGCGGTACATGAGCGTGACCTTGGACGTTGCGCCCTGACCCAGACGGCGCCGGTGCCGGCCCATGACGTAGGCGTAGTCAAACTCATCATGAAGCTCAGCGACATCGACATTGAAGTCGTCCGGCAGGCTGAGGCTCAGCCGGCGCGCCTTCATGCCGACACCGGCGTTGGCGGGCAGAATCCACAGGTCGTTGGGCACCTTGGCCTTGGCGGCGTGATCGCCGTCGCCCAGATCAACGCTGTTGGCGCGGCGGTGCGTGGCCTTCTCCGTCTGCTTCCTGGACCGCTTGCTGCTAAAGGCGACCACAATGTGCTTGGCCGTCTGGAACGTGCTGGCACGGCTGCGGTGCTCCTTGTGGTTGTTGTTCATAAAGTCTTGCTGCGTCGGCATGGACTGGGCCACGCCGCCGGCAGGGTTGATGTCCGACTTCATGCTCGTGCGCGCAATGCTCCTGGCGTCGGACGACGACACATCTGGCGGCGTCGTGGGCGAGGGCGGCGAATTCGGCTGCGTCGCAGCCACCTGGCGGTGCGTTGAGAAGCGACGCGTAGGTCTACGGCTGCTGGAGGGCGCCATCTCGATAAAGCCGGAATCCGGGGGCGACTGGCCGAGCTCGGTGTTCGGGTTGTAGACAGCCGCACGTTCGAGCTGGGAGCTGGACCGCCGGAAGGAGAAGAGCGACCGGATGCTGGTGGTGGAGCGACGGCCGACCGGGACACTCTGAAACGTATCGGCGCAGGGAGACAGGGTGGCCGGCGCAGTGTTGTCGCTGGCCTGCTGGTTGCCCTGGGGCGATTGAATGGAGAAAGTACCACTGACAGCGGTCACAGGCCGTCCAGTAGGCGACTCGGAGCGGGGTGCTGAGCCGTAGTCGTTGGGGGCGAGAGCCTGGTCGGAGGCGGTGGTCACAGCCAGGTGCTGCGACGAATTGGACTTTGCAATGGTCTCGGCGACGTCGGGCACAGACTGCCGGTTGCGTTTGCTGCGCAAGCTGAAAAACGACTTGTTAGACGGCAGCTGTGCCTGTGTAGCGGGTGCTTCCGCTGCTGCCGGGACAGTGGCCTCGGGCTTTGGCTGGTGAAAGGCGTCACGAGTCTGACGGTCGCTGGTCGGAGTCACCGGCTCATTCGGGGTGTCGTAGTCGGTCTCGTCGTCTTCCTCAATAATGGTGTCGTGCAGGCCGATTTCGGGGGCAATTGAGCGCGACGGCGACAGGGACTGAGCTGCAGGTGGTAGTGAGGCTGTAAGTGCAGCTGGAGCTGACGGAACAGCCGCGGAGTTGAACGGCGAAAGATTATTGGTGGGCGAAGGCGTCCGGCGTTGGGGAGGTTCGTCGGTATCTGGGGAGTGTTAGTGGTGATGTGATGGAAGAGAACGAATTGGAAATGAAAAGAGGAAAGAGGAAAGAAAAAGCAATAATAAGAAAGAGAGAGAAGGCGAGGATGAAGATAGGGAAAGAAGGTGAGGAGAATAAACTCTAGCAAAACAGGAAAAGAGGGGGCCATATAAGCCCCAATGACGCCAGACTGAACACGAGGCAAGAGCAGGGTGGTGTACGGAAAGAGCGACGGGTGCAGAATGCGAGACACTGTAAAGTACTCAACCCCCAAAGCTCGTACAGAAGGAACAGAAAGGAAAAGTACAAATCGTCTCCTGTCTCCTTGGGGAAATGATGGCTTTTCTTGAGTGAAAAGATTGTTCGCGCACTTACCCGACGGTGATGATGGTTGGGCCATGGCGCTGGTTGCTGAAGAGAGCACGGTAGATAATAGATAGATAGAGTGAGGGGTTTAGCGTGGTTGCTGTGCAAGCAAGGAAGCAGCTCAGTGTCGAGGTCTCGAGACGATTTGTATTTGTAAGAACGGCAGGCGCATCAGTCGTGCCTGCAGCAAGAAACAATCAGAACCACGAGGAACTTGTCACTTGCTTGTCGGTCGGTGGCAAGTTGCTTTGGTCTGAGTGGTAGACGTAGACGGCTAGGGTGGACCGGACGGAGTGTGAACAAGCGAGACAGCGAGATGGAGGCTGGTGGGAGGAAGCGTGTTAGTGCGGGTTTGGGTGATTTGCGGGTGATTTGCGAGCTTTGGAACTGAGGAGCAGCAGTTTGGGGAGGGGAAACGAGAGGGAAAAAAATATCGGGTTTCTCTTCTTTCTGGGTGGCTCTCCTCGCCCTTTATGAATTTCTGCTCTCTTGGTCTTTTGGTCTCTAGATCATCTGGTCTTTTGGCTCCTAGCTCCTTTGTAAACTGGAGGCCGGTGGCGGAGACAACGATGACAACGACACGCAAAAACCGACCAAACAATGCTTGTGTAAGAGACGGATGATGTAATTGAGGGGAGGTATTGACAGAAAGAACAGAAAGAATTGAAAGAAAGACTAGACCGAGCAGCAGACAGAACAGACAAAAAGCCCCCAAAAGCGAGTTGACATAATGCCAGCAAGCCAGGCTCTTATACCCCGTAGCAGTGCGCCAAGAAGCCGAGATGGCGATGTTCGAGATTGCGGGCACGGCGGTACGGGGTACAAGAGAGCAAAACATGATCAGCAAAGTCGGCAGTCTGCAGTCTCAATGTTGGTTCTCCTTTTCTTCTCTTTTTATTCTTTCCTTGTCTGCTCCGTTTGTCTCATTGTCTGTGTTCCTGTGTCTCGTCCAAAAGGGCGGGGGTGAGGCGTAGCTCTTGGCAGCTGGGTGCAGGAAGGAATTGGATGGAGTAGAAGGAGATGATGTAGCGATTGCCGACGGTCGTGAACGCCTTGGCGTGCGTACGAGCAGCTGGTCTTACCTGTATGGGGTGTTTTTGATCGTGGGGAGAGGATGTCGCGGTGGGAGGGAGAGAGCGCAAGTTGGCAGTGGGCGTGTCTTGGGGTCGAGGAAGCAAGGTACGAGTACGAGTACTCGATCGAAGTCGTAGACTTTTGGGACGCGAGTCGAGGTGGCGGGTGGCAGTGTCGACAATGCGGGTTTTGGATCGTGAAAGTGTGCTGGGTGTTGTACTCAGTAAGAAGCCGTGTCGGATTAGGCGAGCCAACTGACTTGGGAAAATCAATAGTACAGAAAGAGTGAAAGGTTCAAAAGGTTCAAAAGTGAAAAGAAAGCGACCACGGCAGACCAAAAAGTTTAAACGAATTACGACACAACCATCCAAATGCTCGGTGCCCGCTTGGCCGTTTCGAAAGGGTCCTTTCTGCAGAGCGAAGCGCCGACTTGCACGGGCAAAGCCGATAACGATAGCAGGGAAATGAGCGGAGACGACGGGGGAAAAAGAGGCATTTACGCATTTTACGCATTTTACGCATATACGGCGTTGGGTCTAGTTGCTACGGAGCACTACGGGGAATGGTACAAGATCGGCCAACCGCCGCCTGGCGAGGTGTGCTCCAGTGACCCGGAATACCTTGTTTGCGCGAAAGAAATAGCAAAACTCGGTGAATTAAAAGGAAAAAAGGAATCAACGGAGTACGACGCTTTCCTCCACGGAGCAAGACAAACCGACGAAAACGTGATTAGTAAACATGGTGGGGGGGAAACTACGAGTACTCGTACAAAAAGTACGGAGTACAGAAAAGTGCAAGTGCAGAGGCAGAGGCAGAGTCGAATCAAGAAATCAAACACAGCACACACACACACAATGATGACGGCAATGGCCAGCGTCTGATTAGTGGAAACCGTTAGCGAAAACAGTCGCTCTTTTTCCAGACTAGCAACTTAGCTCCGACTCGGTGGACTTGGAAGATAGGGCAGAACTAGCTGCGGTGTCGGCAGACAAGTATGTCCGAGTTGCTGCATGTACGAGTTACCAGTTGCTCGTACTCGCTGCTGTCTGTTGTTTTGAACTGGAGTAGACGCAGGAGTGATGACTACGGAGTACTCCGTATGTAAATAAAAGCACGCCTGACTCGCCATAATACGGGAACAAGCGATGCACGCGACAGATGGCATCCCCCCAATGCTACATTCTGACTAAGCACGCTTTTTGCGCGCTTCATGCGACTCCATGTCCCTCTTTGGACGACAGAACTGCGGGGCCTCGGTGTGGGGCGCCACTCGGCTTACGGCATTCCGTCCAGGATAAAGCCGACTTTGCAACAGCACTGGGGAGGGAGGCGACTGCTGTTAATAAAATACTCGTACAGCCCACTACTCCGTACTCCGTACTCGTACAGCTCCAGCTCTCTCTACGAAGTACGGAGTAGGGCTTCTCCGCAGTGCCTTCTCCGCAGTCTGCAAGACCTCCTGTGATTACAAGTACTCGTACTTTTGCGCCCAGTCATTGTCGTCACGATTACTCGTAAACATGCGGAGTAACTCGTACAGACCATGTTCGTACTCGTACTCAAATACTACGAGTAACCAACCTGAAATAGCACCGAGATCGCCACTCCTCCTGACAGCACGCTTATTGGCTGGGCACGGCACGACGGCACGACGACTTTCTTTTTTCCATTTTTAGCACGGAATCGCATCAATGTGAGAGGCTGCCAGCAGGCACGAAAAAAAACGGGGGCCCATGTCCACATCGCTCTCGCTTTCAATATTCAATTTCCGCCCATGGACAATTTCACAAATTCGACGTATCACCATTGAGATTAGTGTTGATTTCGGGTTCGTGTTCCATTGCCGTGAAAATGCTGGTACGGAGTACGCGCAGATTGCGGTTCGTACTCTGCAGAAGGAAAGAAAAAAAAACGTGATCACGAGTCGTGATTACATAAGCACGTTTTTTTGGTCTTTTTGCCTTGTGCTGCGCTGCTCATCTCAACAACATCAGCTTGGCTCTCGGCTCTTGGCTCTTGGCTCTTGGCTCTTGGCTCTTGGCTGTCCGACAGCGTTTCACACGCGAGGTCTTGCAAAGCAATCTACGAAACGACGCCAAGGATCATCTGCAATGTTGGCTGTAGCAAATGTGCCATGTTGTAAACCAATGTGCTAGTCAAAAGAGAGGTCGTCAGAAGACTATTCGTAACAACAGCGCACCTCTGCCAAAGAGGGTGTCATGGACAACACTGACCAAACTAGACAGATATGGTGCTGTCCAGTGGTAACCCCGACATGTTCCGCCCGTGGGGGACGAATGCACCGTTGGATCATAAGTTTTCAGAGATGTCTGAAAGTGTATGGGAGGCGTCTCTCTGGCATCGTCGACGCGTCAAGACTGCGGTTCATGCATCAACCGAGGTCCCCCAAGACCCGTCTGAGACAGGCAAATGCACATACGTTCGCAGTCCCGCTCTGTACTTGTACTCGTACCTGTACCTGGCTTGGCTGCAGGTTGCAGGTTGCATGTTGCAGAGACACCGTGGATGGCCCTTGGAAACCTGGCGCTGGAAACCCGCGTCCTCCACGCAAAAGACACGCTCACTGTCATGATACGAGTGCTTAGTACTTCGTACGGAGTATGGTGCACGCCAAGGCTGAAATGGACCACACGTAGCACCGCCGACACAGCACAGACGGGGTGATCCGCGACGGGGGGCCGATCAGGGGAGGCACTTTTGTTGTACGAGCAGACAAATGACTCTTGGAGCAGATTGCACTGCTCTTAAGTTTTTGTTTGTACGAGTATCACGCAGCGAGCAGTTTACGCCGCAGTTGTCAGTCCTTCTTCTTTCCCACCGTGTCTGCTTCGGCCCCGTTTCGGCGTCTTCCGTTTGGGCAAGTGACCGTAGCAGTCAAGCTAGAGCGGAATAGGCAATCTGTGACGGCGACGGTGCGTTGGTCAAAGGACTGACTGTACGAGTACGAGTACTTTCTTCTTTCTACAAGAACTTGTACTCGTACGCTGGATGCCCGGGCATTGGCTCCGGGGGCTGGTTGACGGCATCCCGCCCGCCAGCTGCACCAGCTGCACCAGCTTGCCTCCTGCAGTATGCATTGAGGGGGGGGGGAGGGGGGCATCCCGCGCGCGGCAGCAGGAAGCAGGAAACAAAGTCCGAAATTGCTGCAGGACTCGACAGCAATACTACTCCGTACAGAGTACCGTGTACGAGTATCAGTACGAGTATTTGATCATCATCCTTGACCCATCCCGCACCCACGGCAGCGACGGCCGCGCCAAGACGTGGTGTTGGTGTGCTGTCCACCTGCTCATCCTCATCGCCGAGTCTCGTTTTGTTTTGTACTCGTACGCGTGTGTGTGTGTTGTGTGTGCGAGTGTGTGTGTTGCATGTGCTTTGTACTCTGAATGAGGGAAATAGCGTCCTACGTCCTACGCATACAAGTACCGCATTCGATCACCTGCAATGGACAATGGGCTGGTCAGACGTGTGCGGTGCGGTGTACTCCGTACGGAGGATGACTTGTATTGGCCGCTGGCAGAAGAAGCTTGTCGTCGGCTCAATGTGGCAAGTCATCACGCACCCTCTGGCAGTGGTAAGAGGTATCCCTGCTCGAGCCTGCTAGGAGAGGGAAAACGCGGTCAGCAGCCACCTTGCTCCGTACACCCGGCGGCTCTGTTTTTCCCTGGCTTGATGTAACCACAACAGTTCTCGTACAGAGTAGCATCCGCAAGACTCTTCAGCACGGCATGTCCTTTTTTTGTTGCCACTGCCTTGCTTTGCACGCTCTCCGTCGTCTTTTTTTCATATGGGACGCATTCCCGCCAAATGAAATTGCATGCACGGCATGCATGTCGTCCGCAATCAGGCTTTTTGCATTGTGAGAAGAAAAAGGGTAAGGTACTCTGTATCGTCCGTCGACGACCCCTGCCCAGAGTCCCACCTCGACGGGTAGGATCAACGCCCGCGAGCGAGGCCGGACGGTGCAAGGCGGGGAACTCGGGACAGACGACCAGTCAGCCACCAAGCCGGGCGGCCACCGCTGCAGCAGCAGCAACAACATTTATTCCCGCATGCACGGCGCACGGAAGACGATGCTGTGCAACCGTACTCGACAAGGAATAGGGTGCACGAGGGCAGAGGGGACCAGAGGGGGACCAGAAGAGACCAGAGACCAGAGCCGACTGCCGGGTTGTTCCAAGGCATGCGCTTGTGGCACCAAACGCCCGTGCAGCCAAGGACCCGGTGCCTCTGCTTCAGCGTCTCTGGGTCTGCTGCTGCTGCTGCTGCGCACAATGCTATTGGGGGGTGGTTGGTCGTTTTGCTGCGTTGGCGGAGCCGGCATCCGCTTCGCCCAGCCGTAGTTGGCAAGGTAAGGCTGCTGTGCCATGCAGGTGGCCATATGAAGCACTATAGAGAGTAGCAAGGCAGGCAAATAATATCATGAAACACACCGGCAAGACGAAATCATTACAAAAAAAAAAGGGCGGAAGGCGGCTCTATGTTAAGTAAAAAAAATACACTATTGATATAAAAATTGCGCCTAGAACACAAGGTCCTTTTGTGCAAAATAGCAAACCGCTTGCCTGATCGCCTTGTTTTTTTGTCGCTTTGTTTGAACTGCATATCTCAGAGCAAAACTCACCTTGCCACGTGGTTCAAGCTCGCAAACAGCCCTGGATTCACTTTGCATCTTTTCAACCACTGGATGCAGCTCCGGCCGGTTTCCTGATTCGAAAGGTTTGTGCTAAACGCCTGCTTTTGCTCCGTACAATGGCTCTTTTGTCTCGTCGGTGTACTCAGTGTAGTCGGTGTAGTCAGTGACTGGCTGCTGCTCGAGGGCTGTGCCACTGGCCGCAGACCGTAAGCTCTAGTCAACGCCCGGGATCCCAAGGTGAAGCCAACGGTGAGCTACCCTGGCCTTTAGGTTTACGATTGGCTTCTGCAGACGGGCTGTGTGCACCACCTGCGTTGATCAATCGACGTGGCTCTGTGCCTTATCACCCTAACGTCCCGTAGCCGTCTCCAGGCTAGATGCCGTGCTTGGGCCGTAATTCAAACCTCGTGCCTCGTTCTCGAGGCGGGAGGTCCTGGTCCTGGCAGCTTTCTAGACCGCGCCTAGCAAAGGCAAAGGGTCCTTGAGGCCATTGGTATCCAGGGCGAGACGGTCTGTCCGGCTCAATATCAATATGCAGGCTCCCTCGCTAACGGTCATCAGGCATATTCGAGACCAGTGCCTGGAATTTGTGTCATCGTTAAATTAAACTCGAGCATTTTTATATTTTGGTCTTTTGTACCCAACATTATGCAAAGCGTACTCAAACCGGTGAGCCAAATGACCTCCTACCTAGGTGAACCATAGCCAATAGCTTGGTCTCGCTTAATATTGAGCAAAAACAAAAATGAAAAAAGGTAGTCGTTCTGCGATGATGGTGGGAAGGCTGTCTAAAAAGATCCACAAGATGCAGAAATACAATCATTACACCAATGTAATTATATCAAGGCAAGATAATTACATCAGGAAACGGCGGTGTATCAGTCTTTTGAAATTAGACCTTACTCTCATGCTGCTGCTTCAAACGAAGGCGACGGTGCAGCCCTGTAATGTCGTTGTTTCAACTCATGACCGGTGCTTGTTTCCGACTTCATTGGCTGTCTTGATGATTCTTTCTGTTTCTCGTTTTTTTTTTTTTTAAATTTATGTCTTTATTGTACGGCGTCCATGCGAACCATGGCAGAGCTTCATGGGATCTATAAAGGACGGCATCGAACTCGTTCTCTGTCGACAGTTGATATAACCCAGCATCCTCTCATCATCTCATCCTCTCAACTCACCTCATCGCAACTCACCTCATAGAAACTCACGCCCTCGCAACTCGCATCTTTGCAACCTAAACCGCTAGACAACATCTCAAGACTTCTTAGAACCATCTCCTGCCGCTCACGCTCAATATCACGATCAAACACTTGCTCATCACATGTATGTCTTCCCAGAGACTGCCGGTGGTGGTCGGCTGCGTGCCATTGTCCAGGTTGATGCTGCAGTGCTAACGTATTTGATTTTGATTTTACCACTTCCATAGTTTCCTCGTCATAACCATCACCTCCATCACCTCCCTCACAATGGCTTGCTCAGTGTACGCCAACTCTTTCTTGGCCTTTGAGCCGCGCTGCTCGCTGCTGAGCCCCTCTACGCTCGTCGACTACGACGACTTTGACTACGACGGCAAGGCTGGCCCGCTTGTGGACTGCGAGCCAGAGTTCGTTCCTTCGCCCTGGCTGGCGTGCGGTAGCCGCGTCCTCGACGCCCGCCTGAAGCTGGTCACCTGCGGCGATGGTGAACAGACTCCGGCGCAGTCTCCCAGCCCGCCGGCCTCGCCGCCCAACCCGCAGTAGTAGGTGGCCATCAGCCGCCCTCGACTGATAGGTTGCCCTACTACTGCAGGCCAGCACTTTGCTGTTGGATTTGCACTCTTACGCAGGCTGTGCTCGTTGAGATGCCGGCCGGCAAATTCTGCTTCTGCTACTTGATTGGTAGAGGCTTTTTTCTTTCCTCTCTCTTCTTCTTTCCCTCCTTCGCCCTCTTGCTTCCCCTTCTCCGTCCCTGTGCCTTGGTCAGTGACCACAGGGACCGCTATTTTGGATTATCTCTTTTGTTTCTGATTTTTAATTTCCTTTTTCTGATGGCTGGACCTTCAACCTTTTTTGTGTGCTTTGTCTTCTTTTCTTGTTATAGACTTTTTGTTATGCTTTTGCCCAGCCTTTCCACTGCTTGGTCAGTGACCAAAGGGATTGCCGTTCTGGACTATGTTTTTTTATCCCCTTTTCTGATGGCTGAGCCTTCAGCCTTTTGTCTTCTTTCTTGTTATGCTTTGCCCTGCCTTTACCGTTTGGTGTCTTGTTGCCACCCCAACCTTGGTTATTCTTTGGTCATTCTTTTTCTCTTCTTGTAATGACCGCTTCTCTCTAGACAATTTTATAGAAAATAAAAAATAGAGCGCATGCTGGCCATGCTGCCAAAAAACAATCTTGTTCCATGCAACGTTGACGTTGGTAAAATCTATTTCCCCATTCGGCCAACGCCTATTGCGGCAGCACAATGCGTCTTCTGATTCGCAGTCTGCGTCGACTTGCACGTCTCGGCTAATGCCAGCCGTGCCACACAGGCCAATAGATCCCATCGCCTCGACGACACCCTTTCTCATCATCTTATGCAATCCTGGTCACGCTAAGAGGTTTTCAAAAATCACTTTAAATTAAAATGTCTTTGATTTCTTGCAGTTTGACGTCGCTAGCAAGGCACCATTAATTTAAAAAAGCAGCAGCAGAAACAGCAGTGCATAAACAAATAGCAGTAATAGCAGTAATAGCAGTAACAGCGTAGCAAGTCATAACCAATCCATATCCATACACCCGCTACCGGAAACACACAGGCAGAACCCCTCCCCCCCAAAAAAACAATCATGCTGAATCCAGCAGCGCCAGCAGCTCGTCCAGCAGAGCCTCCGTCTCCAGCGGGTTGGACACCCACGCCGTCGTGGCCGTCCGCCGCGCGCGGAAGTCGTTGGCGCCGGCACTCAGGAACTGGTCGCCGACGTGCAGCGTTGTGCCCGGGTGCGCCACTTGCAGAGGGTCCACGGGCGGGCTTGGACTGCGCTTTCCCGACGACGATGACGACCTCGACGACGAGGAGGAGCCCTGCGGCAGCAGTGCGTGCTGGCAGATTTGCACGCCCCAGCTCTTGTCGCCAATGTCGACAAACACGTCGCGGCCGCCGTTGAAGGCGCAAAACGGCACGCGGCCCGCTCGCCCGGCCGCACTCACCTCGAGCCGCTTCTGCACCGTCAGCACCACCTCTTCGAGGCTCTCGCGCGCCATCTGCACGAGGTCGTTGGGCCCGCGCGCGTTCTTGCGCGGCAGCGGCACGATCCCCACGGCGCGGGCCTTGCGCAGCACCTGGGCCGGCAGCTGCATGCGCTCGACGCAGGCGCGCAGCGTGGTCTCGGCGAGGTCGAGCAGCTGCGTCAGGTCGTCGGTCGGCCACTGCTTCATGGCGGCCGGCATCCAGTCGTCGGCGTCGAGCGATGCCAGCAGCGCATTGGCGGGCGCGGCCGAGCAGAACGAAAAAACAAAGTTGGCCTCGCCGCCGACGACGAGCAGGCTGTGCTTTTGCGGCTCCGTCAGCTCCGACGACTCGCGTATGGCGTCTAGCAGGCCGTGCAGCCGCTCATAGTACTTTTCGGCCGCGTCGTAGCCGGCGGCCGTCACGATGCCGACCTTGATGTCGCGGCGTAGCAGGGCTGTTGGTGATTAGTATAAAAGTCTCTCTCTCGAAGTGAATGGATACTGCCCGGCCTACCCAAAATCCGCGGAATCAGCGGGCTGTCGGGCTCCAGGTTCTGGCCATCCTCGTACAGCGTGAGGTCGCCGTCAAAGGTCACGAGCTTGATCGACTCGCTCTTGCTGCGGCTGCTCGTGGCCGCGTCTTTTTTACCGCCCTTGCCCGTCAGCGCCATGAGCTGCGCCGTGTTGAGCGTCAGGCGCACGTCGTTGAAGGACGGCGCCACGAGCCGCCGCGACGAAATGTGCCGCCGCGCGTCCTGGTACATGAAGGCGGCCTCGAGCGGCAGCGCCGTGAAAAAGGGCCCGACCGTCGGCACCAGCATCTTGAGCCGCGACGGCTGCGGGTCCTGCAGCGACTGCAGCTCGCGATGCTCGTCAATCATGTCCTCGATGCCGCGCATCACCTCGGCATACCGCCGCCGCACCTCGGCCGAGTTGGCCGCAAACACGGCGTCCACATCCTCAAAGCCGCCGGCCGGCTGCGAGAACAGCACAAAGGGACTGATCAGCAGCCCCTTGACCCACTCGATGAACTGATCCCGGCGGTGGGATTTCAGGGCATCTGGGCTGTCAGCTGTGGTCTTCCTACTCTTCCTCCTCGCGAGGTTGTCTAGCAAGAAGACTTACACTCGACACGGTATTTGCTGGTCATTGTTGAATGGACGGAGAGCGAGGAGAGATTTGTAAAAGTTATTATGTTCTGTACGAACAAGAGGACGGGCCGTTCTTTATATGCTCGCCAAGGTCAGAGTTGACGACAACAACGACAACAACAACGACTCCTAATTGGGCGGGTGAGCTTGGAACGCTGGGCCGGGGCGCCGTGAAGCTGCGGCGAGGCGGGGAGCTGCACGCACGGCCCATGAAGTCATTGCGTGGGTCCCTGCCCTTGCGTTACAGCGCCGTTTATTACAGACTAGTCCCCTTCTGGAGGTCTGTGGGGCAGCTCTCTGTTCTACGGGTACGAGTACTCGAGACCGTTCTACAGAGTACGGAGTAGGTTCAGTCACGGCTGCAACGGCAAGAGCGATCGACTTGTCTTCTGTGACCTGCGCACTGAACTCCGGATGACATGT
This sequence comes from Ophiostoma montium, assembly GCA_029299015.1. NCBI lineage: Eukaryota > Fungi > Ascomycota > Sordariomycetes > Ophiostomatales > Ophiostomataceae > Ophiostoma > Ophiostoma montium. Next base: position 114,530 of record JANSMC010000060.1, on the reverse strand, counting down.
GCTTATTTCTCGTTGGGAAGTTACAGGCGGACATCAACAAAAGTAATGGAAGGCGCGACCAGCGATTTCAGCAAGGAGCTACCAGGGTGCATGCACACCGTACAGCCCAACATACGGTGAGCAGCTTCCTCCACGACGTTGTCGCAGCTGTGGACAGACACACAGACACGAACGACGTATCCCAAGACACATGGCCATGCATGCCCCATACCAGTCTACGGAGTAGGCGAGGAGAAGAAGCGGCTACTGCAGCCGGCATGATTGGCTCGGGATGCCACGATAAGGCATGAACACAACAGCACTTTGCGTGACGTTCTCTTCTCCGTAAATTTTATTTTTTTGAAAGAGGAGGAAGCATAAGCTGGCTAAAAGGGTGACAAAAGAGAACACAGCAGGCAAAGTATTGATTACATAACATAGTCCAAAATCAGTAGCCCTTCTATTACTCTTCCTCCTCCTCCTCCTCCTCCTCCTCGTCCACCTCTTCGACGACCAGACTGGCCGACTTGCCAATGGCGTCCAGCAGCTTGCGAGTCTCCGACGGCTCGTGCACCTCGCGCGGCATCATCGTCGCCACGCGGAATTTGTACTCGTGCGTGTAGTCGTCTGGCTTGTCCACCTTTTCGCTGCTGCTGCCGCCGTCCTCGGCCTCGGCCTCGGCCCCGTAGCACTCTATACACGCATACAAGTCCTCGACCGTCGCGTCATCGTAGAAGCTGCGCACCATGCGGCCGCCGCCCCGGGCCTCGGGCAGTTTCACGGCCACGCGCACAATGTTCGTCGCACCCTTTTCCGGCTGTGGTGGCTGATGAGCCGCGCGCCAGAGCCGCCACTGCTTTTCCAGCACCAGCTTGCGCGCCTCGGCCTCGGCCTTGGCGCGCGCGGCCTTTTCGGCATCGCGCTTCTGCTGCGCACGCTGCCGGTCAATGGCCAGCGACCGCTCGTACGCCTTGTCCTGCTCCTGGCGAATGTTGCGCGACGCTTCGTTAGCCACGCGCACAGCACGCACCGACGCCATGTCCTCGGCGTACTTTTCCGCATACGACCGCAGCTGCGCCACAAACTGCGCGCCCGACACCGACGGCGCAAACCGCTTCACAATGCCCATGCGCGTGCTGCCGCCTTCCTTGGGCGTCACGCAGATCAGCGCCGCAAACGGGAACTGCGTCACGCGGTGCTCCAGCGACACCTGGTACGCCTCCGGGTCGCGCACGCTGCCGCCCCATACCAGCACGTTGTTACTCGCGTCGCCGACAAATCGAACGACGTCCGGGTGCAGCAGCACGTCGTGCGCAAACGCCTTGCTGTCGTCGTGCTCGGGCGATAAGAGGATGGCCAACAAGAACATGGGCTGCGTCTTGGCCCGGTCGTACGCCTGCGCATAGCTCATCTCCACAAACGGCAGCGCGTTGGACCCCGTCATCTCCTCAAAGTCGCGCTTGAACCGGGCGGCCGCGTCACGTGGCGTCAGCTGGCGGCGTGGGCGTGGCACGCGGAGCCGCGAGAGGCCGGGGAGCAGACCAACAATGTACTGCAGCAGGCCACCGACGACGTTGATGAGGCGGTAGCCCAGGTTGAGCGGCAGGAGCGCAAGGGCCATGAGGAACGACGGGCGCACGGGAGGCGACGGCGGCGGCACAACCACTCGCCGCGCCGGCTCTGTCCGGGGTCGTGCCGCACGCTGGGCCTCACTGTGAAGAGCACCAAAGCCGTTGGCAGCCGCGTGGCCAAAAGGTTCGTTAAAGTCGGCGAGGACCGCGGGTGCGTTTGCTTGTTCGCTTCGTCGTTGGCGCTCTTGCTCTTGTTGGACAAGCTCGTTGATGTCGATGGGGTTCGCGCCGGTATCGAAATACCGAGTGACAGCGACCTGACCAGGAAGTTAGACAACATGCAGCAGCCAAGAGAGAGAAGGCTGGGACCTACCGGTACACTCCACCCGCACGTTCGCAAGAGAGCCGCCGACTCTGCCTCTCCCTGGCCAGTGATGGCCATAAAGTGCTCTACATAACCACGCTGCTCGTCGGTGAGCGGCGGGTCCGTCGCCGGGGTTGCCATGATGCCAAGGGGCCACTATATGCACGGAGCGACAGCTGCTGTTGTATACCGCTCGAAATAGGTCAACTCTTAATCTGGCAGGGTGTGGGTACTGATGGGTGTCGTAATTTGAGCTGGAGGAGAGTTGAAGAGTACAGGTGCAGATGCGAATTAAGTGGCGGATGTGGTGTTGAAGGATGAGGTGCGGCCAAAGAGTGGAGGACAGGATGTCGTCGTCAAGAGACGCTAGTCCGTTTTCGGATACGCTGTGAGGTACCATGTTGCCATTTCTGATTGGTTGCATGTGATCCCGCTCCACAGAAGCTTCGGCAGCGCGTAAGTGGCTCCCCTCGCTGAAAGAGCTGTGCGCTTGAGGAAGGAGCGCCGCTTTGAGCGTCATAAGGCTCTAGCATTGATAGCGCAGGCAATGTGATCCCGTTCTTTATGGAAACAAATAATGATAACGTACAACAAAGAGGTTGCTTATCTATTACTCGTAGTCTGTATTTCCGAAAATTTTCAGACAAGAGTAATATTGATAATGACAAGAACGTGACTGAGCAGACGAGAAAATACCAAAGAAGTACCAAACCAAATTTATTTATTTATTCTTAGGGAAAAAATCGAGAATGAACAAATACAAAAAAAAGAGGAAAGAAAAATAAGAAAAATACGAGAAACAATGTGACACTTAATTTTCATGATATGCGAGGAAAGGACCACAAATTAGGACCACAGAGACAGAGTTCGGACTTCATCAGCCAACGCCGTAGAGAGAGATGCCAGATCAGCCCTTACAGTTGCGTGCCTTTCCTCAATATTTTTTGATTGAAAATTACGTGTCTATCTATCAGACGAACAGAAAACATGAATACAGGGCAACAAAAGGTGGTAGAGTGTCTAGCTTCGAGCTTCTCGTACTGCATCGACCAGCGCTGCATATTGCTGGTACCCGTATTCCATCTTCTAGTCCCACCTTGTTTATCCTGCTCGCCTCAGCCCCTTTGGCTTTACGAGCAACAGCTTGGAATCGCAGCTCACTTCTGTTTCAGTCAGGACACTATTTTTAAGAGCTCGTACTGAGTACAAGTACTCTAGAAGGCTGCTTGGAACACCTCGTAAACTTGTTGGCACTCCCCACTTAGCACTGGCACCCCCTGTTGCTCTTTCCGTCAGCGGGGTAAACCCCCCCGACTGCCCTACCGCCACTTACAGATGCGACGGCACTGAATAGCGCCTGGCCGCACCTGCCTCCTCTCTGCTCTTCTTCCTCCGCTCTTTCCCTTTGTCCACTGGCCATCTGGGAAGGTGTCCATCGTTCTTCCGCTCCGCGCATCGCTCCTGCCATCTACTCGTTGTCACCCAACGACACCCCAACATCCTGTCACGGCCGGCCCCCTCTCTGGTTTCGCTAACGGCCAATCGCCTCACTTTTTCATTTCAATCCACAACAACTTCCCCCCTCCCGCAGACCTGTCGACCGGCCAGAGCCTGTATCTCCCACCCCTCCCCATAACGCCGAGCGCGCGCGTCCCTCTTCTCCGCCATCGATTGACCCGCAACCCAATTGATCTCTGCGTCGCGGCTTTGATACGAGGCCTCCTTTGATACGCGCCTTTTCTCTTTCACAACGAGCTTTGCTTCTTTCTCTCGTCACGCGTTGATTGCCTGTTTCTTGGAGGCCGCGTACAGCGAGCCAACTCCCCCCATAGCCGCCCTTCCCCACCCGGCAACGCGCGTTTGGTCTGTCGACGGCCAGCTTTCACGACGACAAGAACTGACGCCCTTGCCGCGTCGCGACCCGACTACCACGATACGAAAACTGATTGCACTATGGATGCCGGTTTCTGGACCCGCCGAGTAAGCTGTCATCCTTGGCTCTGCCCGTGCACCACGGCCCGCCCGCCTGCGAAACAGGACTCTGCCGCCGAGTCACCTCATGCTAACACATGTGCCACCCCAGAGCCTCTAGAACGGGACATCGGCTGCCACGATCCTTTGCCAATCACCTTTGCAGTGTTATAGACGGCAACTGTCAGACCATACTCGGGAGACCAGCAACGGCAAGACCAGCTGCAGACTGCCCGCGTTTGACAGACACTACACGGTCTCTACCAACGGCCTCGTCCTTTTCTCAGCCCGCAACGAGATTGATCTTAGAGACGACATCTTGACGGCAGCACAGCACGACAGCATCCTATTTTTTGCAATTATTCCTAGACCCAGCATATCTTATCCGCCCAGCAATGGTACTCGGTAAACAGGCACAATGACATCCAACGAAATGTATTTGCTTCCTTCGCCGCTGGCAATCCGCATATGAGGCAATCCGGCTGCTAACCTCACGTTGTCTCAGATCCTCCAAGAAGGGGCTGACTGGCGACTCCCCCGTCTTCACACCCGGCGCCGCGAGCAGTTCGCCGCTCCGGAAAACATCAGCCCTCCCCATACAGGCCGCCAATGCCGCTCCGTTCACGCCACGGGGAACAAGTGGTATGTCCTCGACATGGAATCGTCGGATCGGTTTAGGTCTTTCTTTGGCCAACATGGACGATTATGCTCTCTTGCTGCTCGATGTGGACCCCGGACCCCATACTAAGCCTTGGAATCTAACGCATTCTTTCTTGTCCAGTTGTGTCCACCAGCAACACCTCTTCCGCGGCCTCTCCCCGTGAATCCTTACGAGATACTGTCTCTCGAGATTCCGGCCAGTCCGTCCCGCGCGCCGACTCGTCGGCATTCAACCTCGCCTCACTGCGCGAGTTTGTCCCCCAGCAGACGTCCAGCTACAACGTCGCGTCTGTCAAGGAATTCCAGCCAAAGAACGAGCTTTCGCCCTTCAACCCCGCCAAAGTCACCGAGTTTCGTCCGCAGTCGCAGGTCTCGGTCCCGCCCGCAGCAACGCCGGCATCAACTGCCGCAGTCCTGAGCCAGCAGCAAACCTCGCCGCAAGCCGTACCCCCGCTCCATCCCCAGCAGTCTCCTCTCTCTGGACAGCACCAGAGTCACTCAAACATACCCACGGGACCATCGCAGGGATCCCAACATAACACGCCCACGGGCCCCTCGCGAGGAGCAAGCCACTCCGTCAGCAGCATGGACCATGCAGGTGGACGCGGTGTGACGGCAGCCGGCCTCACTATGGCCAGCCTGGGAGGCATGGCCAACATAGCGTACGGGATGCCGCCTAGTTTGGATGGCCAGCTCGGCCATGTTGGTGGCCTGTATGATTCATTCGGTGCGGGAGGAGGCATGGCCACGGCACCCTTCAACCCATATGCGGCCGTCAATGCGACAGGACGCGAGGGCACGGCGTACTTTCAGGCACCCAACCCCTTTGGCGCACAGCACCAGCCCGTGAGTGTGAGAAGGAGGTTGTTTTGTTGTGAATTTACTAACACGGCCAGGTCGGCGAGCATCTCTACTTTCCACAGGGTCCCCATCGGCAGGACCTTCTTCCGCGGCAGCGCACCATTCACGACTTTTTCCTCCCCGAGAAGATGCGCCAGGACATCCATTTGAGATCGCGAGCTGGTAACCAGTCTGCTCTTACTTGTACGTCGAGCTACTTGCCCTTGTTTGCATGTTTTGCACATCTAACGACCGAGTGTCCGTCACCGTGGAGAGCTACCATTCGCTGAGTCCGCTGGACACCAACAGCCACAAAGTTGCCGGCTCGTTTGGGCGCATTACCTGGCTTTACAAGGCAGTGGCTAGCAAAAACGGGAAGCACTACTGCTTGCGCCGCGTGGAGAACTTTCGCGTGAGTAACGAAAACGCCCTCCGGGCAGCCCGTGACTGGCGGCGTGTCAACAGCGGCAGCATCGTCACCGTGCACGAAGCCTTTACGACGCGCGCCTTTGGCGACAGCTCCGTGGTGTTTGCCACAGACTACTTTCCGCTCTCGGTGACTCTGCTGCAGTACCACTTCCCGGCGTACGGGCAAGGCCGGTCGCGGCAGATCGTGACGATCCAGGAGAACGTCTTGTGGGGGTACTTTGTGCAGATTGCCAACGCCTTGCGCGCCATCCACTCGGCCGGGCTGGCTGCGCGCTCGATCGACCTGTCCAAGATCATCCGGACCAGTAAGAACCGCATCCGGCTGAGCGGCTGTGCCGTGCAGGACGTGATCAGCTACGACCCCAACCGGCGCGTGGCGGACCTGCAGCAAGAGGACTTTTACAGCTTCGGCGAGGTCATGGTGTCGCTGGCCACGTCGACGCTGCCCAACGAGCTCAAGCGGCCGCTGGCGCCCCTGGAGCAGATCCCCGAGATTTACTCGCAGGAGCTCAAGAACGCCATTGCGTGGCTTCTGACACCGCCCTCGACGACAGCCCCCGGGGCCAAAACCATTGACGTGCTGATCAACAACATCTCGACGCAGATGGCACGCTTCTTTGACATGTCGCTGCAGGAAAACGACGGCCTCACCAGCCTCGTGTTCCGCGAGGTGGAGAACGGCCGAGTGGCGCGGATGCTGCTCAAGCTGGGCACCATCAACGAGCGCGAAAACTACCAGCGCGACGCGTCGTGGTCGGAGCACGGGCCGCGCTACCCGCTCAAGCTGTTCCGCGACTACGTCTTCCACCAAGTCGACGAGGCGGGCCGGCCGGTAGTCGACGTGTGGCACATGCTGTCGTGCCTCAACAAGCTGGACGCCGGGTCTAACGACGTGGTGCGGCTGTCGAGCCGGGACGGGCGGACAAACCTGTTTGTGACTTACAAGGAGCTGAACAAGATGGTGCAGCGGTCCTTCAACGACTTGATCCGCCCGCCCAGCGCCAGTCAGGGACAGGGACCGTCCGGTAGCCGGCGCCACAATTAGGCGATACGGCGCCACAAGGTGCCATGGCGCCGGACTCGCCCTTGACGGACTGTCTGCTGCAATTCCCTGTCTGCTGTGCCACGAACGAGTATACACTGTCTGTCTGCTACGAGTATTTGCCTGTCACATACCAGACCTAGACGACAGCGAAGCCGAAAGATGGAGAGCGATACTGTAAGCCTCATGTTTTTATCTATTGTTTGTCGCCATCTCTCGTGAGCGTTTGATTTTTGCTGCTTTCTTTCTGTTTTTTTTTTTCTTTTCTTTTCTTTTCAGCGTGTCCTTGGATAGGAGTGCGTCAGTACTGTCTTTTCTGTGCACGCTCTTTGTTACGTTTGCACTTGCAGCCTGACGAGGTGCTAGATAGACTTGCAAAAAAAATAAGAAAATCATTAAAATACTTATGCTACGATGATTGATGTCTGTCTAGATGCAAGTCACGATGCAGATGCTATGGCCGGTTATCTGTACTTTAATGTCTTTGATTCGTGTCCAGCATTACAACATTAGAGTAAAAAGACAAACATGATTGCAAACGAGCTGTCGTCATATTAATGTCCTCTGCCCGGCCTTGCACCCTTCCTCGCACCGTCCCGCCTAGTCGCTGTCCTCCTCCGGCTTGGGCGTGTATTGGTATGCCGGTGTCACTTTTGCTGGTGCGGCGCCCGCGGCCGCGTCAGTCGTGCCGTCCTCCTCGTCGCCCGCCGCCGCCGCCGCCACCAGGTATGGATTGCTTATGCTCTCGCTGCCCTCGACCGGGTACAGCGTCGTAATGTGCGTGCCGCGGATCACGGCCAGGCCCAGCGCCCGCGCCTTGACCTCTCCTTCGGCGTCTGCCGGTCGTTAGTATATAGTCCTCAGTCAGAATAGACTTGATCTACTTACTCCGCATCTTCTCCTGAGCATCGTCGAGCACCATGTTGAGCAGCGGGTCAAAGCCCTTGAGAATGCCCGACACCTCGCGGCCGCCGTTGAACTTGACGTAGATTTCCCGGTCCATGTACTGGCCCAGGTCCAGGATGTTTTCCTTTTTGGGCGGCTCGCGGTCGCCGCCGCCGCCGCCGCCGCCCTGGTAGCCACCACCTCGTGAAAAGCCGCCGCCGCCGCCGCGCCCGCCCTCGCCGCTGCCGCCACGGCCACCACCACCACGCTGGTAGCCACCCCGACCGCCAGCACCCCCGCGGTTGCCACGGTAGTCGCCGCCACCGCCACCGCGCCCGCCTGCACCACCGCCCCCGCGGTTGCCACGGTAATCACCACCGCCGCCGCGTCCACCGCCGCCGGCGTTGTTGCCGCCGCCGCCTCTCGACGCGGGGCTGTACCGGCCGCGGAATGGAGTGGACATGTTGATGTGTGTGTGTGGGTTGATGCGCTGGTACCAAGAAATAGAGCTGGGGTGTCGTCTTCGCGCTGGTAGTAAGGTACAGAGAAGAGGTCGTCCGCCGTTCGCAATGGACGTCGTGAAGCAATTGGCTGTCGCTTTTTGCGCCCTGCTTACCAAGGGCTGGCCTTGGTCTTCTGGGGTGGGGCATTCGAGCACCACCTCCCCCAGGCAGGGTGGTGGCAGCAAAGCAGCAAAGCAGCAAAGCGGTGGTGGACAGCCACGCGGAGGGCTGGCCAATCAGTACAGCAGTGTGGAGAACTTACATGGTGATTTTAGGAGTAAAAGATGTATTTAATTTAATTCACAGCTGCTCCAGAGGCAACATCACGAGCTGGCGCGCAAGTTATTTTGACCGGAGCATGTTTTGAAGTAGTAAAAACTGCAGCCCCATTCTACTAGCTGTGGATAGTATCGTGGGCATTATATTTGGTCAGCATTTGAGCTGTGTCGCGCTGCCAGAGATCGTATATGATGCTGCTCAGCGACATCCACCTCGATATGGCCATGCCCAGACGTCATCACCTGCCATTTGGGTAGAGACCCGTTTCATTTTGCAAAGACTGATGAACGCGATTCTTTGCATCATTTTTACATAAAGGTTACACTTCTGCTCGCAATATTTTCACCCGTGACCGACAAAGTTTAACAACGCCAAACTGCTAGTGAGCTTGGAATCCAGACATGTTTGATTTTCGACGGCGTACAAGGCCGTGAAGAGGACCAGCCTCGTGGTCCCCGGCAATACAATCGAGCAGTCTGCATGTGCAGCTAGTCGTATCGCTATCAAACTACCAATTTGGCATTGAGGCGATTCGATCGACAATGCATCAGCGAGTCGACGGCTTGACAGCGACTTTGCACGACACTGACGATGAAGACGCAACGCCCAACTACCATCAAAAGTAGATGTATCGCATCTGGGTGCATCTGACCACAACAGAAGCGGTGTGTGGTTTTCTTCAGGTGGATCACATTGGGTGCTGGTCTTGTTGAGCGGGTAAGATGATCGCATCGTCATCGAGCATCACCGATATATTCTGGTCTGCATCGTGTACGAGGAAGACGCCATCCAAGAGATGTAAAATATGAAGTAGCATGTTTCTTTTGATAAAAAGCAATCTGATTCAGCTTTTCTGGATACTTGATATTTGCCTTGATGATATGATAGATAGTCACTGACCAATCTTCCAGGTGTGCATCACGGCCAGGCAGCGGTTTGATGGAGATCGGCCATCACAACTCAAAGCATACAACCTTTACGGAGAGAAAGAGCTGATAACCCTGGGGCTGACAATACAGTAACTGTGTCTTGGGTAATATTGGATGTCAAGACACGCACATGCGCTGCGATGCTTCGTAAGAGTTTGTGTGTTCAATAATGCTTTGAGCATCTGAACTCAAGATGGAGCATCTGTATGATATAGATAGCTGCAAAGTCCTAGTCACACTTATTAGTTTGATAATTGAGCGAGCTGTCCAGAGGCATGCATCTGCTGATCGTGCAGTTGATCACGGGTCAGGCATGGGGAGGATGGAAACAGAACGCGTTGACCAATGTGCATGGCTGACCCGATATATGCAATGCGTTTATGAGCGAGTATTCCGTAGTCAATACAGCCTGCTACTCTTCACGAGACCAAGGCCAAAATTGCATCCACGACCAGGTCCATGGCAGCGGATTGGGCCCGATGGCTCGGTGAGAAACCACCCTCCTGTCGTCGTTGCAGTGGAGAGACGATACCGAGCAAGAGACGGACGAAGAAAGGCCAAAAGCAAAAGCAAAAGCAAGCGCAAAAGAAAAGCCAATAGCCAGACAAGAAATGACAAGATGAGCAAGGACTGCCAGGTCTGGCCGTGATGAGGTGGCCATCCGCGAGCTGCCACCCTGGGGCTCCCATTGGCTGTAGGCGTCTCGAACAACAGCGGATAATCTCGACCAGAGAGGAAGCGGCTGTGCTGTTTATGCGATTTGTTGTGGGAAAGAGCAGAGCAGAGCAAAATATAAATACATCTTACAAACACAAACACGAAAACAATACAGACGACACAAACACAGACAATACAATACACAGAAGCAAAGCGAATGTCACCTCGTCACAACCCACAACGCATAGCCGCTTGCTGACAGACGACGCGTGATCGCATCCGCCCGTCTGCTGCCTGTCTGCCTGTCCCTTGCATCTCTTGCTTCCGGCGTGTCTGTCTTGATCCTTCGGGCCGAGATACCAGACCGCCGTCTTCTTTGCTAAATCTCTTCGCTCTGCCTCTCTTCACGCTCTTCACGCTCTCTGCGCTCTCTACACTCTTCACGCTCTTCACGCTCTTTGCCCATCGTCCAGAGCCCAGCATCGTCAACTCGCCAGCCCTGGTCCGTCCACCCTGTTGCCCGTCTACCCGTCTCGCGTTCTGCCTCAGGCTGTCAGCTTCGTCATCTTGTGCTGCTGCTGTCTTGGCCAGAGTCCGCACGGTCTGCAATTTCCACAGCCTGCCTTTGACACCCAATACAACTGCACCCAAAACAACTGCACCCGACATCATCTCCTTGATCAAGGTCAGGCCAAACAGCTTCATGTGAGTCTTCCACTGCAATTCTCCTGTCAATGACTTGCTCTCTCCCGTCGTCCTCGCCGTCCTCGCCCCCATCATCTTTCATCTCTCCTCGCCTCGCATCTACCCTCGCGTCTCTCACCGTCTTACTCCTATTCCATCTGCACTTCACCATCTCCCTGTCATATCTCACTCCCAGCTGGGATTGCTCTGCCACAACACCTCTAGTCTCACGCGTCTCGGTCGTCTACTCGTACCTTGCGTGTCTCCTTGCCTCGCTATTTTTACGTCTTGTCACCCTCGCTCCTAGCGCTTGTTGCCCATCTCCTCTCAGTCCTTTCTGCATTCTTTCCCAGTGCTCAAGCCACACCTACCCTGGCCCCTTTTTCGTCATATATTCTCATAATATGACGCATTACTGTTTCCCTCGACGTCCCCTCTCCACCTTCCCGCCCCATTAACGCGCTCCCACGCGCAAGCCACACGGATCTTTCGTGACGGCCATCTTTCACCACGACATCCCAAGAACAATGTAATATAATAATTTAAAGCCAAAAATCCCCGGGACGCCTTTTGCCTTTTCCCTGCCCAAACACTACTAGGGCCGACTTTTCAATCTCATACTGTGTACGCCATCGCTCCTTCCGCATCTGGTCCCCGTTTTATTCTTGACGCGACAAAGCGACGTCGTTCTTCCCTTCCTCTACTTTTCAACTTTCTCCTTCCCTCCCAACCCTCCCCTCCCTTCGCGCCTGCCGTCTGATTGCATCGGCTCCTTCCTTGTGTCTTTTTTGTTTCACTTCTTTGCGCACACGCTCTTTCCTTATTTGCCTTTTGCCGCCTTCCCATCCCCCCCTTTCCTTCCCATGGGATTTTATCATTCTTACGTTCTTTCCTTCTAGTCCGGAAGTTGTCGGTCGTTCCTGACGTTTTCTTCTTGCTTCTAGCATTGTTATCGTTCTTTCCGCGTCCAGCATATTCTATCCTATGGCGGACGCTCTTGCCGTGTAAGTTTTCCACCTCTTCTCTCTCTTCTTCGTCCTTTTGCCTCTTGCGCTTTCAAGCCCCTCCTCTTCATCCCCTTTCGCGATACGACATCTGGCGCGTCTGTGCTGCCGCCTCCATTCGTGGATCCGTGGCCCCGGCTTGCCAGGATTGTCACGGGTGATGTCGCGTCTCTTCAACGTCCAGAGTCTGCCGCAAGCAACCGACACATCGACAATCCGCGCCCGCTATCGCCAAAACGCGTCAAAAATCGAATGCCGATTTCACATACACCACTCGGCCAGGTTGGCAGCAGCAAACAGGCGCATACATCCCCGGCAAACGCGTGGCACGGATTGGACTACCCAGGTGATGACGGATAATGGGGTGGCAAACATAGTCACGAAAGCACCAGCGCACGAACACGTAACGCCAGACGAAAGAACCGCTTTAACAATGCCCGCGTTCTCCATTTTCCAATTTTCCTTTCTTTGCGCGCAGACCGATTCACAGCCCCCCGCCTTCTCTCCATTGCCTCAACTAACGCGCCATATCAGCCCCAACGGGATGTCGTCTCCTGTCAAGGACGAGTGCCCGGCCGACACCGGTGTCTCGGAGATTCCAGTTTTCACAACGACGCGCCAACCAGACCAGTCCGCGCCTGGCGCGACACTTGCACACGACCTTCAAGGGCCCAAGCCCAGCACTGACGAAGCCATGCCGGCCTCGACCATTGCTGCAGCACGCGCGCCTACCGCCGTCCTCGCGGCGGACGGCCTGCCCGCGACCCCGTATTCCTTGCCTTCCTTGCCAGCAACCCCTCCGTCTGAGACGGTCGAGTTCGATGCTGAAATGGGGGCATCCGCCACCATCGCCGAAACGACAGAGCTGCCAGCCGAGAAATTAGTCACACAGCTCATGAACGACACGCCATCCGACTCGGCCAGTGAGCCGCATTCTGAACAGGCCCCGGCCGAGCAGCCTGCTGTGCGCATGTACCGCTTTCGCCCCGAATTCATACCTGCCAGACGGAGCCCTCCTGGCCAAAGCAGCAGCGACGACCTGGGCTCCCCGGAGCCGCTCCCCAGACGAGCCAGCACCAGCCGGCGCAAGTCGTCGCGCAGATCTGTTCCCGAATCGTCCCTCGTTTCTCCAGACTCTGCACCCGCAGATAACCTCGCCGATGGTGCAGCCAGCACACCTGAGCACCTCGATATTCACAACTCGCTCGTCTCAAAGCTTACGCCACTGTCGCCTAGCACAGCCGGGGACGCCTCAGACAATGCGACGACCGTCGCTGCCACAGCACAGCAAACGCCCTCGCCAGAAGACAGCTCAACACCGTCCAAGGACTCCACGCCCAGCGCTGCAGATGACAGCATCGCTACCCGGCGGCCCATGCGAACAGTGCGGCAGGCGAAGCTGGTGACCCAAGAAACACCGCGGCGGGATCGCCCAGGCAAAGCAGACACAGGCTCAACAACCGCATCGCCAGCAACACGCGCAACGTCAGCGAAGAAAGCAACACCGATCCCGAAATCTCGGCTCGAACCTCCAGCAGTTGAGCGGCGGATCACGCGCCGCTCCGGCCTTCCTTCCGAGCTCGCTGTTCCTCAGCCAACCCCCAAGGGCAAGCGCAGACGTAGCGAATCCGACAAGAACCTCATGCGCGACGTCCCGCGCGAGCTCCTGCGCCTACAAGACACCAAGGAGTACAAGCATGTCGACGAGGACCCAGTCGTCTACACAGTCTGGAGCAACGGCAAATACGTACCTGCCAATGCCGCGGGCGAACCTCTCTCCAAGCGTGTCAAGCCGACAAAGGATGCGGAAGCGAGCAAGCCCGATGCCAGTGCTGCTGCTTCTACGCAGGAAGGACCGGCTGAAGAAGAAGCGGCTCATGGGGCTCCACGGCCACCGCAGAAGCGCTTGAAGAAGTGGCTGACCTCGGGCTTGTATGCCGGACAAGCGATGCCCAAGACGCCTACTGCTGGGCTCACAACGAGCGAGAAGAAGGCGTTTGCAAAGATCCCAGAGTTGGCAGAGCCGTACAAGCCCAACAAGACGCTCCCCATGCCCATTTTCAACGGACTCCGCATGCTGCTTCAGGGACGGGACTTTAAGCTGCCATTTGATGTGTTCAACCCGCTCCCACCCGGGCAGCCCAAACCTGTCAAGTTTGGCAAATTCAACAAGAGTATGTACCGCCTGTCCCTGGCTTTTTGGCCCTATTTGTCTTGTTTTTGCTAATGTGATATTAGACCGATTTGTTGGCGATGCTCTTGCTATCTGGAAAAAGAGCCCGAACTATGACGACGTGATGACCAAGTGCGTGTGCAAGCCGGAGACGGGGTGTGATGAAGACTGCCAGAACCGGATCATGCTGTATGAGTGCAACGACACGATTTGCAATGTAGGCGCAGAGCTCTGCAACAACCGCGAGTTTCAGAAACTCGCCGAGCGGACGGCATCCAAGAACGCCTACAACATTGGTGTGGAAGTCTTCAAGACACCCAACCGCGGTCATGGCATTCGGGCCAGTCGAGGATTCGCCCCCGGCCAGATCATCATGGAGTACATTGGCGAGATCATCACAGAGGAGGAGTCTGACCGGAGAATGAACGAGCTCTACAAGGACAACGAGGTGAGATGGTGTTCTAGTTTGGACATGCGGATGTCTGTCTACTAACGTATGCGCAGTGCTACTACCTGATGTCGTTTGACCAGTCTTTGATCATCGACGGTACCAGTGGAAGCGTTGCTCGCTTTGTCAACCACTCGTGCGATCCCAACTGTCGCATGATCAAGTGGTTCGTTGCGGGTCAGCCGCGGATTGCCCTATTTGCAGGCGACCGGACCATCCAGACTGGCGAGGAGCTCACATACGACTACAACTTTGACCCGTACTCTTCCAAGAACGTGCAGAGCTGCTTGTGCGGAAGCGAGAACTGCCGCGGTATTCTCGGACCCCGGAAGAGCGAAAAGGCAGTCTCCAAGGCGGCGGCGGCGGAGAAGGCAGCGGCTGAGAAGGCGGCGGCCGACAAGGCCAAGTCGGGCTCTGGGTCGAATCAGAAGAAGCCCGCCAGCGGCGCATCGAAGCGGAAGCACGACGTCTACAGCATGGATGCTGAGGATGAGGACGCGCCAGCAGCGAAGAAGGTGCGCACAGCCTCTGGCCAGCAGCAGAACAGTCAGGCCACGAAGAAAGCCGCAGCAGCCAAGGCCATAATGACGACTAAGGCCGCCCTTGAAGCGCTGGCAGCCGAAGCGGCCAAGAAGGCGCGCCTCGAAAAGGCATCCAAGGCCGCCAAAGCCGCGCGAGCAGCCAAGGCAGCAAAGGCAGCGGAAGCCGCCCAAGCCGCCGAGGCTGCCAAAAAGGCGAAGACAGCCAAGGCGACCAAGGCGGCGAAGACAGCCAAAGCATCACCTGCAAAGCCAAAGCCAAGTGCTGCAACCAAGGCGGCAAAAGCACAACCCACAGTTGCAAAAGCTACAAAGCCAATCAAAGCTGTCAAGGCAGTGCAGCCTGTCAAAGTCGTCAAGACGGCCAAAGGCCTCAAGGCGTCCAAGACAATGACAAAGCGGAAAGAGCGGAAAGAGCCAAGACAAAAGGTGATCAGTGCGGGAGGAGAGCCGACGCCGTCGCCAACCGTGTCGGAGAGCGAGGCATCGCTGGCGCAGACCGCGACGGATCCGCCTGTCAAGACCACCAAGACCACCAAGGCCACCAAGGCCACCAAGACGGCCACAGGTCGCAAAGCGCCCAAGGAGCCAAGACAAAAGGTACCTTTGCGGATCAGTGCAGGAGGGATGCCGACGCCAGATTCTCCCGAGAGCGAGGCATCGCAGGCGCCGGAAGACGCGGCGGAGCAGTCTGTCAAGGTCGTCAAGACAGCCAAACACCACAAGACGCCGAAAGAGCCAAGAAAAAAGGTGCCTGGGCGGATCAGCGCAGGGGGCAGGCCGACGCCAGCTCCGTTTCCGTCCGAGAAGAGCCAGAAGCCCAAGAAATCAAAGACATTGAGCGTGCTCGAGACCGGAACAGCACATCAGCCAACGCCAATGGCACAGGCTGTTGCAGGGCCAGCCAAGGCAAAGTCGCCAACAAAGGCGCACAAGAACGTCAAGTTTGTCAAGAAGGCGCGCTCGCAGACGCAGACGAAGCTGGCAACCGGGAGCGGCTCCCTGGCAGCAGTCCGGGATGGCGCGGCCGCAAAGAAGGCGCCGGCACGGCGTCGGCAGGTGCCCAAGAAAGTGGTCGACATCACGCCGGCGGCTGTCCCGGTGATGGACAGTGCACAGAGCAGCGGACCACCGCAGCCGACGCCGTCGGGGGCCACTGACGACGACGACGAGCCGGCGGCCCAGCTGTTCCTGGAGGCGGCGTCGAACGCGGCGTCCAACATGTCTCTTCCGGCAAACTCGCGGGCGACGACGTCCAACGGTCGAACCGGCCAGGTCGCAAAGCCAGTGGCTGCCGTCAACCCGGCTCGCCCTCCCCCCTCCACTGACACGCCTGTTTCCGAGGAAATCGAGGACGTGTCCATGTTTGACGACGACCGCATGCTTCTTGACGCGGCTGTTGGTGACTCGGCCATGGACACGATCCATGTTGCTCCGCGGTCAGCCTAGGCAGTCGACCTTCCAGCTGGCCCTGTTTGCATACACTTTTCATGCTACTAATAGGGGCCCTTCAACACGCCCCTTTGCAGTGTCAGGCGGCATCTTTTGATTCTATCTTGTTATTTGCATTTGTTTTTTATCGTTTCGCGTCATTCTGTGGTTGCTGTTATTTTGTGCAGGGCGCAGTTGGTTTGCTCTAGACTTGGTCGTTTTGCCTTTTGATTTGATTTGATTTTGATTTGATTTGACTCTGTTTTAGTAATCTTGTTTCCGTTTGTGTCTTTCAGGCTTCAGTGCAGCATGTCTCTATTGATAGACGGGAACCCAAAGGTCAGCATGGAGGCGTACTGGCATATACATTTTTTGTTCACTCTTGTTGCTTGGTTGCTTGGTGTTTTATTTTGTTGGTTTGTTTGATTTGTTTGATTTGTTTGATTTGTTTGATTTGTTTGATTTGTTTGATTTGTTTGATTTGTTTGATTTGTTTGATTTGTTTGATTTGTTTGATTTGATTGTTACACCTATGGACCGTCTATAGACAGTATGAGGTACGTCTATGTTTTCTCGAGTAGTAAAAGCCCTAGAAAGGGAAAACTCTACCCGCTATTTGCCTCTTACTATGAAATCCGTGGTTATAGTTTTTTCGGGCGTGTCTGTGGTCTTATTGCAAATGTTTGTAAAGGCGGGATACTGCTATGCGGGAGTTTTTTATCCAAAAAAAAAAGAACCAAAAAGAGAGTGACATAGAGTTCGATGCTACCAGAGGCAAAAAATTGGACTTGCTGGGAATCGAACCCAGGACCCCATCCATGCTAAGGATGTATTATACCACTAAACCACAAGCCCATTTGTTTCTGTTGATTTGTTGATTTGTTGATTTGTTGCGTCTTTGGTACGCTACTGCAAGCGCTTTGCCTCCGAGCCTACTGCCTACTGCCTACTGCCTAGGCTGCCGTGCAGTGGGTGAGTGGTATTGGGGTCCTTCTTGGGCGGCCGATTGCTCGGCCTTTACTCCCCGAAACAGCCTTCGAAACAGGACCCAAAAAGATGCAGACACGCCCCTTGCTGTGCAGCATCGCCCGCCCTAGGTCGAGGGCCATCCGACCAATGACGTTGGCATCCCGGATCCGGGCAAAGCACATGTTTCCCCCTCGTGTGGGCGCAAGGCGTGAGATGGAAAACAGGGCGGGCCAGACGAGAACGGCACGAGGCACACACACGGTACGAGTACGTGCGCACAGGCTGCCCTCGGGTCTTTTTTGCGTTGTTGGATTACTTGAATGCAAAGAGTGGTCTACTATGGAGAGATCATTTTCAAAGAGTTGAGGACGGAGTACGAGTACTCGTACTACAGAGCATCAAGTTCAGGTGCACCGGCAATGACATGCAGCAGCGACCAGAGGCGAGTACGAGTATAAAAAGTAAAAAGCATGGCTGGCGTTTGGCGATCGCTTGGTGAAATGATGATGCGTGACGGCAAGGTGCAGAGCCACAGGGCATGGCCTGAGACCAGGCCGGGTGCAGGCAGAGTGCAGGCAGGGTGCAGGCAGGGTGCATGGATGGAACATCAAGAGAGAGAGAGAGAGAGAGAGAGAGATACCTCCCTGCAGTCATCTTGCACAAAATTGGGGGATACCCGAAAAGGCGCTTTTGTGCACGGCGTCGCGTGAGACAGGCAGTGTGATGTGTTGTCTCTTGTCGGCGGCCGTCTTCCTATAGACCACCACTACGTCGGCCAACATGCAGCACGTATGCATGCAGGCCGAGAAAATGAGTGGCCCAGTCAGCACCAGTGCCCATGCAGGCCGACGGAACACGCGCCCGTCATGCGAGGGCGACACAGTGAGAGAGAGAAGAGAGATGGATGGATGGATGGATGGCAAAGGAGGAACGGCAGAGAGAGAGAAAAAAAAACAGCATGAGGTGACGGGTGATGTGACTGGGCCTGGCCCCCCTCCTTTTTTTCTGTTTTCTTTTTTTCTTTCTACGAGTACTCGTACTCTTGCAGTTTTCGGCAGAGCAGAAAATAGGCAGCAGGGAGCGAGACGAGTGAGAGAACCAGAAACCGCACCACACCCAGCCATCGACGACTTATAAGGCTTGTTTGCCCGGCTTGCGCCTCCCAAAACGTCATCCGAATCTGCCATTATTTACCTTTGCACTTTATCCTTTTCTTACGCCTCACTTGTCGCATTTGCCTTTTTCCCTCGATTTGCCTCTGCGGTCTGTTTTGCTGTCAGCCGCTGTTATTTGGACCATCGTCATCGCAACAGCATTTCCTTTTCTATCCCATCAAGCCGGCAAGATGACCATCATCGCAAGTCCTGGTCCAGCCGAGTGAGTTTACTTTACCTCTTTGCTTATTTTGTCGCATCTCCTTACTGACTTGGCAGGGACCCTGCTTGGCCCATCATCAAAATGACGTCGTCGCCGCTCGCACAAACCACGGCCAGCAGCGTGGCGCCGACAAATCCTTCTTCTTCGCAGCCATCGGTATACCCGTTCTCGTTTCATACAACCTTTCGGAACAACGACAACGGCATGGCTGCTGCCGAGAGTGATGACTCGGATGACACCGACATGGAAGGCCCCGATACGCCCAGCAGCACCGCGTCCGAAGCCACCATGGCCGAGGAGTCCGCCGTCACTGTGCTGCTCGAAGATCATGCGCCTACAGCCTGCAACAGCGGCACTGCCGTCGCTAACAGCAGCGCGGACACCGACCACGCTCACGCTCCGTTTCCATACGACACTCTGGTGCCAGCGCCGCTCAACCCTGCGCCTGCGCCTACGCCTGCCCCGCTGGTCGAGCTGCAGGCCTTTGATTATGTCACGACCCATGAGCTGGAGGAGCTTGATCGACGCGACGAGCTTGATCGGCTGGAGGAGCTGGAGGAGCGTGAGGAGCGCGAGCGGCTCGAGGACCTGGAGCGCATCGAGGAGCGCGAGGAGCTCAAGCGGTTTCCCAACCTGCGCGTGACAGGGCTGCCGTGGCAGCAGCAGCAGCAGCAGCAAAGCCACGCGCGGCAGCCGGCGTCGTCGTCGTCGTCGTCGTCGTCGCCGCCGCCGCGCCACCGTGCTCGGGCACCGCAACCGGTACCGGTGCCGATACCGAACCCGTTTGCAGCACGGCCCATTCCTGTCTGGCGGCCGGAGAGCTACTCGTACGGCTGCCAGCCGCTCGCAATGCCCATGAGCTCGGCTCCTGTCATGTCGCCGTCGCCACCGCCGCCACCACCTCCACCGCCACCTCCACCTCCACCACAACTACAGCCACCACCACTAGTGAACTTGTCTGGCGGCACTCTGATGAGCCAAGATGCGCGCGATACCTGGCAACGGCTGGGGCTCGGCGACGAGCACCTGGTGCCGCAGCTGGTACCTGCCCCTTGCTTTTTGCGTGCGCCCGAACAACAACAACAGGACCACATGCAGCAGCAGCGCGAGCTGCAGCAGTACGTCGGCATGCTGACGGACATGGTGCACAGCGAGGTGCGCAACGTGGCCATGACGGTGTGCGGGCTGACGAGCGACCTGCACGCGATGCGCGAGGACCTGGCCAGTCTGCGGCGCGACATGGAGTGGTTCAAGGAGGAGCAGCGCAGCAGCGGCGGCGGCAGTAGTAACAACAGCAGCATCCCTGTTCGACCGTTTTCCACACACTACTACCCCGGCCGGCCGAGCATGACCGACCGTCAAGACGCGTGGCGGCCACAGCCGTCGTCGTCGTCGTCGTTGTCTGCCTTTGCCCCGATGGCGATGCCCGAGCCGAGCGACGTGGGCAGCCGCGAGGACATGTACCGTCCTCCCACGAGCTTCCACGACGACTACCTGGACACATACACATACGACGACCGTGGTGGCGGCACGCGCGACGACGACGACGACTACTATTATGACGGCCTGTTTGGACGCGACAACTACGACCATGATGATGAGACGCTGATGCCGTGTGCGTACAGAGGAGGCGAGTCTGCACGGCGTGGTCCGTTTGGCCGACCCAGCAACAACGGCTGGCAGAGTCCGCCTTTTTCTTATTAGCTGTCTGTCTTTTAAGTCTCACATGCGGTTATGATTAATTGTTTGCGAATATCTCGGTTTTGACTTGAGCTTGCATCCTTTTTCAACAGCTCCTCCTATTTCTATCTCTAGCTCACATTCTTATTCAACACGCCTCTTTCCTTTGTAAACGCTTAGATTAATATGCAAATCCAGTATCCTATCCCAATATGCGCCAGGTATATCGTACAATAATAAATGATCCCCCTCCAGGTATCGTGCCACCACCCCAAAATCAAAACGGAAACGCCTCCTCAATCATGCGGCTGCCCGCCATCGACACCCGGCTCTTCTCCTCCAGCGACGCATACTGCAGGTCGTTGAGCGACGTCGGCGGCGGCAGCTGCGCCGCCTCGTCCGCCTCGCTAAACACAATCGTCTCCAGCACCGTGAAATTCGTCCAGTCGATGCGTGCCATCTCGTCCTTGGCCACCGTGCGCGCGTGCTCGGCCTTGCGCCGCTGGGCCTCCTCCCACTCGAGGTACGCAAGGCGCTGCTTGGCCCGCAGCAGGATCGAGTGCCGGTCGGCCGCATTGCTGCGAAGGGTGGCCAACCGCTGGCCAGATGCAGACGGACTGTCGTCATCCTCCCCCTCCTTTGCCGACAAATCCTTATTCACCAGCGCGTACTGGTCCACCATGCGCAGGAAATAATTGTGCAGCGAGTGGTTGGGCCGCAAGAACTGAAACTGCGGGTTGCTGTGCTCGCGCTGCAGCAGCGTCGTCATGAACGGGCGGCCGTGCACCGCCACAAACGACGCCGCCAGCCGCAGCATGTCCAAGTCCTTGGCGTTCATGATGGGCAGGCGGGCCGAGAAGGCATAGTCGGGGGGTTTTTCGGGGCCCTGCGGCTCAGTCGTACCCGGTGCAACAGCTGCACCACTCCCCGCAGGCTGACCATCGCCGCCACTGCCGGCCACCCGCCCTGCTGCCACGGCCGTCACGCGGCCCGCCTTGTACTCTTGCTTGCGCCATTCGTAGTAGGCGTGAAAGGCATCCTCCGGGTTCGTCACAAAGCTGAATTTGGGATTGTTGCTGTGGTTCTCGCGCAGACGCGCCTCAATACCCGCGCCGCCGCGCACCGCATAGCCGGCCGTCTTCTCAATGACCTCGCGCATCTCGCCGGGGGGCGGCATGATGACGCCGGGGGGCGGCTTGATGCGGTCGAGCGTGGCCGTGGCGGCGGCGACGGCGGCCGACAGGGCTGGATTGTCAGCCATGGGGGGGAGGAGTAGTAGATTGTTGGGTTGTTGGATTGTTGGAATGACAGGTGAGTTCTTTGTCTTGTATCGTTGAATCGAGAAACCGCAAGACAGATACTGTAAAGTAGAGTGTATCTGTCGCGAGACGTGTCGCGACTTGATGAAAATCAACGTCGACAAAGCTGGTATCCATTTACGGTTAGCGCTGTGGTGGGTCACGTGTCATATGTTCTTCTGCGGCTACGATACCAAACGTCCCATCAACCACAGCTCACTGAAAGTACCCGTAACCGTCTTAAACTTTTTGTATTTGTATCCTTGTCTTTTGTAGAAACATCAGATTGAAGGTAATCGACTGCAGTCATCTTTAACATCTGCAAGCTGACTGTCTCGTTGTTGCCATTAAGCCTCGCGACGTCACGTGCGCTTACGCTGAGGCTCCACGAGTCTCGTATTCGTGAGCAGTGTGGTCGCATGCACCACATAGTGCACAGTGGTATGCATGCGCTAACCACACTGTATGTGAGGTTTGGTGAGCGCTTATCCTGGCACGCCCCAAAGAGGAAGGAGCGCCCCGTCGTCAGTCAACCGCCCCGCGCCCGTTGACCAGCCGTCGCATTTTCCCGACATCGCATCTGCGTCACTTGTTGATCTCGTCTTTTGTCGCTTCCGGTTCAACACCACATCTCTTTCGATTCTGTGCAATCACTGTTCATTCGACCTTTTGTGATTTTATCTGACGATCGTCGCTTCGTATTTGTCATCGACGTACCTCCCTGGCTAACGCGGGATAAACCACGATCCGATCAAACGATCAAAATACCTCTCTTTCCACAACTGTCCTGCTCCAACCGTCGCAACGGCTTCTCCAGCGCAGCAAGCTTCCCCCGGTCAGGCCAGCGCCGGCGCACCCGCCTCCTCCTCTTCTCCCTCTTCTCCCTCCTCTCCTCCTCCTGCCGCTGCTGCCGCCGCCGCCGCCACAGCAACATCTCCGACGGCCCGGCCCCGGACCCCCGACAACAGCAACATCCTGCCGCGTGGCCTGACCCCCGTGCCCTCGTCGACGCTGCCCTTGCCGTCGCCCGCTGCGCGCCTGCCGCCCGCCCTCGTCAGCCCCTTTGCCCCCCAACACCAGCAGCACCACCCTCGGCCCATCATGCAGACCCTCCCAGAGAGCCGCCCGCAGTCGTTTGACGAAATCTACGGCCCGCCCGAGAATTTCCTGGAGATCGAGGTGCGCGCGCCGCGCACGCACGGCGTCGGCCGCCACATGTACACCGACTACGAGATTGTCTGCCGCACCAACATCCCCGCCTTCAAGGTGCGCCAGAGCATTGTGCGCCGGCGCTACAGCGACTTTGAGTACTTTCGCGACATTCTCGAGCGCGAGAGCGCGCGCGTCACCATCCCGCCGCTGCCGGGTAAAGTGTTTACCAACCGGTTCAGCGACGACGTCATCGAGGCACGACGCGCGGGCCTGGAAAAGTTTCTCAAGATTGTCGTGGGCCACCCGCTGCTGCAGACGGGCAGCAAAGTGATGGCGGCGTTTGTGCAGGGTGAGTTTGTGTGCTGCGTGTATCGGTGTGTATTGGTGTGTGCTTGCTAACATTTATAGATCCCAACTGGGACCGCAACGCCTGGTAAACCGGTGCTGCCATGGCCATAATAGACGGACATGCGTGTCTGTCTTTTTGTCTTGTTTGCCAGTTTTGCTTGTTCCTCTTCTGTTGTTGTTACCCTATGCTTTATGTCTGTTATGCCAGCTTCTGCCTCTGCCTGTCACGTTTCATGTCTTGCCCTTACATTCTTTATGACCTGTTTCCCCGTCTTCTGCTGGCTTCTTACCTGACGTCGTCTTGTTAACTTGGTGATAATCGATATTCCATCCTGCGTTTTTTCGAATTAGTCATCCCTCGTCTAGATGTAGAAAGAGCTACGCTGCCATGTCGCCGTGGCTCGTAGTCCGAGTGATGTCTCCGACAGCCGGAACACAACTCTGAATTCAAATGCCGCTGCCAGTTCGGTCATCCCCCCCAGCACATACCCAGACTGAGGCCTTTATCGGGTGATTTACTAAAAAAATCATCTTTCTCTTGGCCCGGTTACACCACATCCGCGGCCTCGATGCCGGACTCGAGTGTGTGTGCACATCTCCATCACATCGCCGACCTTGAGTCGGTGAGCCGTGTCGGCGAGAGCACTCAGTAGCTCAGTGCACCAATTGCATCTGATAACATTGCCCAGACATGGCCATGCGCTGGCCGTCGTACCGGACTCGACGGCGCGCAGTTTTATTCCAACGCTTGTATTACATCATGCACCACGAGAACAGTTTTGGGAAGGCGCATTGGCCGTACTCACCTTCTTGCCGTGCCGGGCTTACATAAGTGCCCCGTCCATCCACACCTACGTCGTGTTCTTTCATGCTCCCATTCGAAAAAAGGTCTCACCTTGACCACACCATCACCATCACCATCACCCACGTTTAAAATACGACATACTTTAGTACTCGTACTTCGTACGAGACACTACAGCACGCCTAGCCCCGGCACTACTCGTACAGCAGCCCCACCCACCAGGATCCCCTACCCGGAGCTGCAGCGCCCGCTTTTTCGACTCCTCACCGACGTCAGCACTGGCCAATCTCGACGTCAGTTCCGACCTCTCTGCATCCAGACGCGCTGGAACGGCCGTTGTGTCCTTTTGTTTTTGTTTTACTTTTATCCTTGTCTCGTCATATAGGGCTTGATTCCGTTTTCCTTCGATCCTCCTCATTATCAGTTCTCAACGCCACCAGGGCCATGGTCACAAATACTGTCCCCCACTGCCCACCCTCTTGAGCCGAGCTCACGGCGATACCACCCTAGATCTATCGACTGTCTAGATCTTGGTCTTTGACTCTTAAACGCCATGGCCAGCTTCACGACTTTCCTTCTCGTCTACCTCTTTGGCGGCTTGACCTTTCTGCCCCTCGTCGTCGTCGTCGTCATCTACCTCACGACACGGCCCGTACTGCCCAACCCATCACCAGCACCAGCCGAGGCGGCAGCGACGACACCCGAGAAGAAACGCGCGGGCAGCTTTGCCAAGGACGACTTCAACTACGACGGGCTGGTGCTGCCGGGCGATGACGTCAAGGCTCTCGAATCGGTACGCCGCGAGCACGCCAAGCACCGCGAGCACCGCGCAGACCGCAGCGACGACTTTGCCACGGCGGGCTACTTTGCCGTGCACCGCAAGTATGTGGCCATGGGCGTCAACTCCAAGCCCATTGAGCCCGGCTCCGTCGGCCCGGCCCCCGTGGCGCCCCCCAGTCCCAGCGTGTACCAGACCTTTTTCCGCACCATGCTCAACAAGAAGACGGACGCGGACGGCGTCGAGGCCAGCAACGCCGCCAGCCCGCGGCCCAAGAACGCCCGCAACATGTACTATGTCGTGCTGCGGCACGGGCACCTGATTCTATTTGACGACGACCAGCAGGTGGACGTGCGGCACGTCATCAAGCTAGAGGACCACGACGTGCGAATCTCGTCGGGCAGCAGCAGCACCAGCGCGACACCCGAAGGCGAGCTGTTTATCAAACGCAACGCCATACACCTCGCGCCCAAGACGCTGCAGCGTGCCAAAGCACACAACGCCCCCGTGCCGCAGCCGTGGTTTTTCTACTGCGAAAACTGTTCGGAAAAGGAAGATTTTTATTTCTCGCTGCTGCGGAGCCAAAAGGACGCACCGCAGCCGCACGACATTGATGTGCGCCACCTGACGGCCCTGATGGAGCGGCTGCATGCGTCGCCCGAGGCGGCCGAGATGAGGTGGCTAAATGCCGTCGTGGGCCGGCTGTTTCTGGGCGTGTGCAAGACGCCCGACATTCTGCACTTTGTGCAGTCCAAGATTGTGACCAAGCTGTCGCGGATCCCGCGGCCGAGCTTCATTGCGAGCCTGCACGTGCAGCGCGTCGACGTGGGCGAAACGACGCCGCAGATCACGTCGCCGCGGCTCAAGAGCCTGACGGCCGAGGGCGAGTGCATTGTCGAGGCGGACGTGCGGTACTCGGGCCGCATCGAGATTGACGTGGCAGCCTTGCTGCGCATGAGCACGCCCATTGGCCAGCAAGAGGTCAAGACGTCGCTGGCCGTGGTGCTGACGCACCTCGAGGGCCATGTGCTCCTCAAGATCAAGGCGCCGCCGAGCAACCGCGTGTGGTTCTCGTTCCGCCACATGCCGAAAGTCGAGATGGACATTCGGCCGATTGTCATGGCGCGACAGCTGACGTGGCCGGTGTTTTTGCAGATGATTGAGGGCAAGATCAAAGAGGCCATTGCCGAGAGCATTGTGCTGCCGTTTTGGGATGACACGCCGTTCTTCTCGACAGAAAAAAAAACGTGGCGCGGCGGGCTGTGGAACGACCCGACGGATAAGGGCCCGACGGACAAGACACATGACGGCGGCATGGGCACGGCGACGAGCGACGAGGCAGCTTCGACGACGACGACGACTGGCAGTGATATCCCCGGCGAAGAAAACGTGTCGCCTGCGGTGCTGCGTCTGCGGCGTCTTAGTAAGGCAGCCAGCAGCAGCAGCAGCAACCAACAAGGAGGCACGCTGTCGTCGGCGGCGTCGGTGCACTCCATGGCCAGCGACAAGGCGTCGCCCATGTTCAAGAAGCTGGGCAAGAAGAACCAGTCGACGGTCGACCTGCACGATTCGCCGAAGCTGCCGTCCCGGGCATCAACCGTGTCGACAGCGTCGGAGCCCGTCGTCGGCACGGAGCGAGTGCATGCCGAGTCAGCCCTGGGAGGTCAGGGAGCCCAGACAGCCCAGACACCGCCACCCCTCAAGAGCAGCCAGACCAGCTCTAGTGCCATATCATGGCTCTCTTCCGGGACGCTGCGGAAAAAGGCGTCCAACATGTCCATGGAGGCGTCCGACGCCGCCGCCGCCGACGACCGACCCGTCAGCTCGTCGGCAAGCGACGCCCGGCCGAGAACGGCGTCTGCTGAAGACATTGCCGACACATTGGGCGTCGAGGGCGGCCTCATACCGGTGACGCCGGCGGCCGCGCACTCGACCCCCCGCGCCGCCACCTTTGCCAGCCCGTCGTTGTCGTCGTCGTCGCCGAATCCGCCGCTGTCGCGCAAAAAGTCGTTTGAGCGCGCCGCCACCACCGTCGGCGCCATGTCGCCCGACGCGGCGGGGGGGGACCCGCACAATGCCAAGACGGGGGCGGTGCTGGCGGCGGCGATGACGGGCGCGGCGCAGTCGGCCAAGCGCTGGGGCATCAATGCGCTGCAGCGGCGCGCTACGGCCGTGGCCGAGCGCAAGGCCAAGGCGGAGCTGGAGCTGCGCAAGGGCAGCGCGGAGCTGGACCTGACCAAGCCCATGGGCGGCGGGATTCCGCTGCCGCCGCTGGGCGAGCCGCTGCCGCTGCCGAGCCAGCTGCACCGGACGACGACGGATGCGGTGGTGTCGTCGTCGTCGGCAGCAGCATCCCCGGAGATGAAGATTCGGCGGAAAAAAGTGCACACGCCACAACAGCAACAGCCGAGGCCTACGAGAGCCGGGAGTACCAGCAGTCCATCAACGACAACGTCGTCCAACGAGAGCATTGGCCGGCGGCGGCGAGCCGACACGGACGACAGCAACGCGACGGCCCCTCCGCTGCCAACGCGGCCGAGCCGGCCGAGCCAGGACATCTTTGTCATTGCGGCCCCCAGCGACTCTGAGCCGGAGGAGGAGACCAACAACGAGGGCAACAGTCCGCCGTCGGGTGGTTTCACTAAGCAAAACGGCTCTGTGATACTGGAGGAGGAGCACGAAGGAGGCGAAGGCGAAGGCGAAGGCGGCGACGACGTTGTCATCGCCGACGACGACGCCCAATGGGGCGAGCTGGCCGAGTCGGTGATGAGTGCGTTCATGGAGGACAGCGGGCAGGCCGGCACGGTGTCGCAGCCTGCACCAGCCCCGGCCGAGGCCAACGCCCTCGACGCGGCTGCGGACACGTTGCTCAAGGGGTTGTGACGGCATTCAGTCCCATTAGCGTATCGTTTCTTATATACAAACAGTCAATAGAGTTCATTAGTGTATAGTGTATCGCTTTCGCTGAATGCTTCATGCAGACAGAACTACTCCTCGCTCTCGGTATTCCTCCTCTTTGTCCGTGACCGCCTCCGGTCGTCGTCGTCGGATGGCTCCTCGCCGTGTGCAGTTAGACGCTTAGGTTCCCTGTCATTGTCGGCGTCCCCCTCCTCCTTGTCCTCATCGTCATCCCCCCAATCACCAAGCCGCTGCCGCTCAGCGCGCTCCCACGCCAGCCGGCCCTCGTCGCCCGTGCAGTAGCTGTTGCGCACGACCGAGTGGCAGCACGCGTAGCCCCACTGAAACCCGTGCCACCAGCTGCCCCAGACGGCCGTGTGGTTGAGCGGGAACACGTCCTCGGCGTATTTGCTGCGGTCGGCGCGCTTGGCCTGGAACTTGTCCTTGACCTGGCCGGACTCGTCGTACTCGATGAAATGTTCGGAGGAGGCGGCGGTGGCCAGTAAGGCCGCTTTCTTGTGGTCCGACTTGGCATCCCCCACGACTAAATCGCTGCCACTGCCCCCCGACGCGGTGACGCCATATTTTTTCAGCATAATCGCGTCGAGCTCGCGCTGCTTGCGCCGCGCCTCTTCCCACTCTTGCTTCCGCCGGTGCTCGGCCGCCGTCGGGTTCGCCTGCAGGTGCAGGCTGGCGTCGCCCGTCTTGTCGTGCACCTCCCACGCGTACCGCTCGGCCTGCTCAAAGGCCTCGGCGTCGCCCGACGCCTGGGCGAAATTCTGCTCGGCAAACAGCCGCGCCGAGTCGTCGACAAACGCGCCGCCGTCGACAATCTTGCGCCGTTTTGGGTCGTACTTGGCCGAGTCCACGTCCAGGTTAACGAGGTACCGCGCCGTGTCCTCGCGGATGCGCAGGTCGGCGGCGCCGTTTTTGCGCGAGATGCCCATGTCGGCGTCTTCCTCGTAGCGCGTGCTTTCCTCCTTCTTCGTCGTCGTCTCTTTTTCTTCTTCTTTTTCTTCCATCTTCCCTTGGAGCACCCGCCTCGCCTCGCTCAGCTTTTCGCGCTGGGCCATCATGGTGGCATAATCCCTCGGATCAAACCCAATCCACCGGTCGCGCTTGGCGTCCCAGCTCAGGTTGACGTCCTCGACGACCTCGTCCGGCTGGATGTCGTCGTTTGTGTACTTGGCGAGGCGCGCGCGCGGCCGGCTGAAGCAGTCGCGCCGCTTGTGGCTCATGCTGCCGCAGTTCTCGCACGCGCCCTTGCGGTATTTGGTGGCCGCAGGCCCCAGCGTCTTGCCGCGCTGGTACCACTTGTGGTCCTGTGTCGGTTTGGCGGGTTTCTGGGCGCGCTGGTGGTCGAGGTAGTCGCGGGAGCCGCCGACGCGCGTTGCTCCTGTAGATCCATCTCCGGTGGCTGCTACCGCATCCTCCTCCGACTCATCAATGGCGTAAAAGGGTCGCTTCGTGATAAACTGCGGAATGTAGACGTTTTCCTCTTTGCGCGCGGGCCCTGTGCGCGAGCCGCCGAGGCGCTCGTCGCGCTCGTCGGGCGACTGGCGACCGAGCATCGACATGATGGATGGTTGTGGGGGAGGGGTTGTCTCTTTTTTGTGTGTGTGGTGGGATGCAGAAAGTGTACTCCAAATTGGTGATGACAATGGCGACGACGATGTCGATGGCGACCGTGACTGTTTTCAGACCCACCTCGAAAATGACTAATCCACATACGCTTATCGCCCGCCACCACTAACCCCCAAAAAGCCTAGCGGATCGGCCTTATCGCCGCCGTGCAGCCAACTTCAAAGCTTTTTTTTTTTTGGTTCCCCCTCGCCGTCATCGAATTCCGTCCCGGGGTCACTCGTCTGTCTGCACGCCGTAGCCGAGCCTGAAATGTGAGCCCAGCAAAAGCCGTCTCGCCATGCCACAACACACTTCCGCAGCACCCCCGAGCCTTGCAGGCTTTACCACCGCAGGCACCGCAGGCACCGACGACAGCAGCAGCAGCAGCAGCAAGATGCCGGCGGCCCCGCAGCAGACGGGCCACGGCGTGGCTGTCAAGAATGCCAAGTCATGGTCGCACATGGTGGCAGGAGGGTAGGTCTCGTCGTATATATATATATATATATATATCTATATATTTGGCCAGTACTGATTATGCAAGGGTCGGCAGTTTGGCCGCTGCAACGGCGACGGCCCCGTTTGACGTCATCCGCACGCGGCTGCAGTCCGACTTTTACCAGCAGCAGCTGCGGGCAGCGACAGCCGCGGCCTCAGCAAAGTCTACGGGTCCTGTCCCTTCGCACAACCCCGTCACGGCCATTGCCAAGCACCTCGGCGAGACCATGCAAATCTTTGTCTCGGTCAAGCGCGTCGAGGGCTGGCGCGCCCTCTTCAAGGGGCTGGGCCCCACGCTCGTCGGCACGGTGCCCGCCAAGTCGATCAATTTCTTTACGTACGGCAACGGCAAGCGCATCGTCGCCGACCAGGCCGGCGTCAGCCAGGACACGCCGTGGGTCCAGCTGGTGGCCGGCGTGTTCGCGGGCTTTGTGACGTCGACGGCCACCAACCCCATCTGGCTCATCAAGACGCGCCTGCAGCTCGACAAGAACAGCGCCGACGCCAGCCGCGGCGTCGCACCGCGCCAGTACCGCAACAGCATCGACTGCGTGCGCCAGGTGGTGCGCCACGAGGGCGTGCGCGGCCTCTACAAGGGCATGACCGCCAGCTACCTGGGTGCCGCCGAGTCCACGCTGCACTGGCTGCTGTACGAGCAGATGAAGCGGGGGCTGGAGCGTCGGAGGGCCCGTTTGGAGGCACTTGACGATCTTGGTCGCCGTCGCCGGTCTCCGACACCCTGGGACACGGCTGTTGACTGGCTGGGCCCCCTGGCAGCCGCCAGCGCCGCCAAGCTGTTTGCCACGCTGCTGACCTACCCGCACGAGGTTGTGCGCACGCGCCTGCGCCAGGCACCCATGGCCGACGGCCAGCGCAAGTACACGGGGCTCGTGCAGTGCTTTGTGCGCGTGTGGCGCGAGGAGCGCATCCCGGGGCTCTACGGCGGACTGACGCCGCACTTGCTGCGCACCGTGCCGGCGGCCGGCATCACGTTTGGCATCTACGAGATTGTGCTCAAGGTGCTGAATGCGCCGGAGCCGTAGGCTTTTTTGTTTTTCACTCACTCACTCACTCTCACTCACTCTCACTCACCACTCTCACCACTCACTCACACTCTGTACACCATCTCGCATGTCAAAGCCGACATTATTATCTGCTTTGGTTCTTTTTCTACAATTTCAACGGACATGTAGGGCTACCAAAAATAGATGGGCTGGACGGGAGGTCTCAACAGTAGGGGGACATTGTATAACAGGAGTTTAGGCAGGTTTGTGTATTATGCCTCAAGAATTTACTCGACTTTTTATTATATGGTTTTTATTATACTATTTTATTTTTCATTATTTTTATAATTTCTTCTGATTTGTTGTAACGTTCTTAAATCTGTAACGTTCTTGAATTTTTGTTTTTTTATAATTTTCAGACAATTTTCTCACTTGTATCTTAGTCTATTGATCACAACGTTCTACAACGCCTGTCATGTGTCCGCATACTCAAAATATCACTGAGTATGCACATGTGTAATCAAATAAAGTAAAAGCAGAGAGAATACCTGAATATGCTGTAGTTATGACGCTGTTTGTTCAGAGTCTGAGTACAGTATGGAATTCTGCCACCCGCCACCGCCCATAGCTTTTCAATGAGCTCCGATCCGCACCGGCACACAATGCAGCGGGTCTGCCCGTCGACTCCGTTACGTTTGACAGAAAAACACACAACACAATGTCGCAACCCCCGTCGAGAAAGCTCCGTGTGCGCGGCGCAATCCTGACAGGCGGCGTGGCCGCCATCACCATTGTGGGCACGTTTGTCGGCGCCGTCCTCAAGTCGGAGCAGGAGACGAAAAAGGTGGGCATGGCACATCTGATAATCAGTGACCAATGACCAAACACTAATATCTTTTTTTTTTTTTTTTTTTTTATAGAAAAGAGAGGTCCCCCAGGACGAGCGGAACGAGGACGACATGATTGCAGCCCTTGAGACGCGGCGCGCCGGGCTGATGCAGGCCCGGCACGACTGGGAGCGAAAGGCCAAGACGCTGCAGGACCGGATCCAAGGCAACAAGCTGCGGACCATTGGCAACTTGGGCGGCAGCGGCGGCGTGGAGGACAAGACGGCGTCTGGGAAGTGAAGGACGTTTTTGTTTTTGGTCAGTCTGCAATCCGTCAGACGACAACTCCCACGCCGCAGCACGGCAGCAGACCGACGGAGCCTCGGCACGTTGCGCTGCCGTCTGCCATGCTGACTCGGACATGCATCGTGCATCTGCTGCCAGCTTGCCCTGGATCAAAGTGTGCACGCCGCGAAACTGCACTCGCTATACCAGACTGGTGACGACACACCAGAGCAGAGTGACAGTCGAGCCAGATGGCCTGAGCTGCCGCCTAAGCACGAGGCAGTACAAAAGAAGCTGCCGGTGAGGCCTGTACGATATCACCATTAACATCTGTACAATACCACATAGACGTCCGAAAATCAAGTGCTTATATTCTAGTCAAGCTAGCTGCCCAAACGCCGTCCATGCAAGTGTCCATTATTGCAAAACCAGAAAGAAATAAAAAAAAACCCAATCACTCACTCTCCTCCGCCTCTTCGTCGCTGCTCGGCTCCTCGCCCGCGTCAAGCGCCGCCTGCCGCCGCTTCGCCGCCCGCTGCCGCTTGCGCTCCAGCAGCTTCGCCAGCCGCTTCGCCGTGTTAAACACGCCCGTCGTCGCCACGCCGCACGCCGCGCACGACGGGTCCCGCCGGTACCGCGTCAGCGCGCACCGCTCGCAGAAATAGTGCCCGCACCGCGTCACCACGGGCTGCTTGTAGCTCTCGCGGCAGATGATGCACGCAAACGGGATGTCGCGCAGCATCGCCTCGTCTTCGTCGTCGTCGTCGTCGTCGTTGTCGTCCTTTTTCTTTCCACGATTGGCCGCACTCGCCACAATCGTACCACCCAGATTCTTCTTCCCCTTGGTCACCGCCTCCCACTCATTGTCCAGCTGCCAGCCCTGCTTGTAGTCCTCGCGCATGTGCAAAAACTTGCAGTTGTCGCCAAAGCCGCAAAACCCCGTCTGCTTGTAGTCCTTGCACACGTCGGGCATGTAGTCGGTCACCGTCACCGTGCGGATGTGCGTCGGGGCCTTGACGGGGCCCACGGCGCGCTGCGGCACGCCCGCCATGGCGCTCGAGCCAGGTGTCGGCGCCGGGCCCGTCGTCGCCGCCTTGTTGCGCGCCGTGTCAATCTTTTCTTCTTGCTTTGTGATGAGGTCGGACTCGGCCAGCAGTGCGCTGCGGTCCGTCACAAAGTCGGGCTTCTGCCACGCGGCCTTGCTGCCGCTGCCGGTAACCTTGTTGCTGCCCGGTTCCTCGGTGGATGCTTGGATGACGCCCGCGCCGTTCCTCCGTCGTCGCTTGGTGTCGCGTATGGCACCCCGCGCGCCGTCGTCGGATGAGTCGTTGTCGTCGCTGTCGCTGTCGCTGTCACGTGTCGGCGGTGGCGATGGTGACCGTTTGCGCATGTTGGTTTTTCCCTTGCCCTTGCCGCGCGCCTTGAAGAGCACGGGCGCAATGGGTGCAGCTGGCACCGCTGTCGCGTCGTCTGTTGTTGCTGATTCTGCCATGATTAGTTGTGGGAACGTTGTGATGCTGTCTCGCCCAGCAGGAGTACGAGTACTCTTTGCGCCAGACGTCGCATAACTTTTTGCCACCGATTACATCAGCTTCAATTACATAATCCAAACTAGTGCCCTGTTTGTAACTCCGTACCGCTCGTACGAGTGTTTACTTTCGCTGTTCCTGGCCTAATCGGGCACTAACGTCGTAGCGTGTGGTTGGTCAGATTCACATCCCAATGTCAACATGTCAACATGATGCATGCATCGCTGCGACGCGTTGGGTGGGGGTCCCTGTGCGCGTGCAGCTGCAGCCTGCAGAGCCGGCAAGATGGAGACTCTGCGCTGTCTGTCTGCCGTAGATAATGCAGTGCTTTGTTGTACGAGCGGCCTCTGGGAAGGATTTTGCACGGAGGTACGGAGTACGAGTATTGTACGAGTTTGTACTCCGTACTCACAGTATCCGGACGAAAAAAAGAGTGCATCGTTTCGGCGGTCCGTTTTTGTTTACTTTCGGATTAGCTTCATCTCATGAATTGAGACGGCTGGGACGGTCGTGCTTTTCCTCCTGGACCCTTGTACGAGTACTCGTACTCCGTAGGGGACCCATGGCGGTACACTGCGCCATAGTACTCCGTACGAGTAATCTTGCGGCATGCTCCATCGCGCCTGCCTATCCTGCCTGCGTGATCCGCCGTGCGAGATTATGTTAGTCATGCTCGACATCCCCCCCTCGCCTCGCCATTTTCACCACACCCATTTTCCCCTTCTCTTTTTTCTTCATCTCCTCCGTGTACTTGTACTGCGTAGGTGGTCGAGTCGATTACCCCCCTCATCGCCTCTTTGTCGCTTCTCCCCGCCGTCTCTCTCTCTCTCTCTCTCTTTCCCTCCATTGTAGCCTCGTTGCTCTGTTCGCTCGTTTTTTTCTTGTCATTCCTTTTGTTTTTGTTTCTTTTTCTCTCTGCAACCGGTTTTAAGCCACCGTTTCTGCCTAGCAGCTCAGCAGTTCATCGGCCTCGAAAACACGACACACCATAAAAAACGGCCCAATCGTCGCTCGACTCGTCACTCGAATCGTCACTCGAATCGCCACTCGCGACGTGGACTACCTGCACGCCCAAGCCCTCGAGGCAAAGCGTCGACCAGCGTTTCGCTCAGCGTCCCGGCCCGCTGTCTCGCTCTCGTGTCACTCTTCCAAGCCACCACAAACGCGGCCGTCAAAGCCTCTCCCCCCCCGACGCGCTGTCTTTTGTGCTAGTCCTCAAGACAGCCACCAGCATCAGCGACCAGCGCACCAGCGACCATCTTGGCCCGTTCCGTCGCGCTTCCGCCATTTGTTGTTTAGATCCCCCTCGTCCGTTTTCGTCAATTCCCCCCCCTCCGTCTTGATTGCCTGTTCGTCTACTTTTTTTTCTTTTCTTCTTCCTGACCGTTTTACTTTTCTTCGTTTATCTGCTTCGTTCTCACAACGTCGTTTCTCTCATCGTTCTCTCTCACACCTCTGTTCCTCTCCCCTGCTGCTACGTGTGAGACCTCAAAACGGGGGTTGTCCACCTTTCAAAGACACATCACTCTCAGCTTTGGCCCTGGCGAGGACATCCTTCGTATTTTCTCTCATCCCCACCGCGCTCTGTTTTTCTATTTCCCTTGTTCCCCCTACTCTTCTTCATTTGCTTGTTGTCGGACAACGCAAGCTGTCGGCCTCTTGCTCCTTGATCTCGACGGATTGCCAGCTCACCAGCCCGCCGTCGCACTCCGCCATCCCAGCCTTTTCATTCGTCCGTCATTTGTCTCGTTCGCTTCTTGACTTTTTATTCGCTATACTATCTTTAATCACCTTCACCATTCTTTTTTTTCGGCCTGCACGGGCGCCGACTCGCATAATCTCGACGCGGTCTGCACGACAATAACAAAAACAACCAGCAAAAAAAAAACCACGCACTTTGTGAACTACAAGGGCATGCGCGATTGAATTGATGCGACTGTGCACATATCCGACCAGCAATTCACCAGGACGACACATTCGAATTCCAGACGACGCAGCGGCTCGACCGAGCCCGCTCAATCATCATGGATTCGAATCCAGACGGCAGCCCGGTGACGCCCACGCCGCGGCATCGGCAGGCCGGGATACGACGCAATCCTGCGCTTCGCCCGCCTGAGTTGGTCTTGGGTACGGGATCCAACCAGCATTATCGATTCTCGGACTTTGACGAGGGCGCCTTTTCCGAGAACTCGGGCGTCTCTGCCGACCAGGCAAAACGGGCATTACGCGCCCACCTTGCCGAAACGGAGCGTCGCATGGCCGAAGCCGGCCGACTGGGCACGTCGCTGGTCCAGCAGCAAAAGGATCTCACCGAGAAGCTCCGCGAGGTTGAGAACCTGCAAGCAGAGTCTGAGCTGGCCCCCGAACTCAAGAAGAAACTGGCCGACCTGGAAAAGGAGTTTGACGATGTTGCGCGCGAGACGGCCCGTGCGTTTTTGCCAAAACAGCGCATCCCGAGCAATGAGTCGACGGGGTCGCCAGACGGAAGAGGTGGACGGGTATGTTCTTTGTCGTATTGGATTCCCCCCTCTTTTGCCTTTTGCTGACAAGTACCCTACAGAGATCGCTGAGCCCCGTCAAGTATGAGAGCTCTACTTCGCCCACCAAACTCACAGTGTCGAACCGCAAGCAACGAAACCAGGCAACGAACCGCGTCCACGACATTGAGTTTGCTGCCGAGATTAGCACCTCTTTGATTTCCCAGGTGCGCGGGCTGCAAGCGCTGCTCGCCGAGCGCGAAGAGGAACTGCGGGACATCAAGCTGGAAGTCGTACGGCACGAGGACAATGGCGACAATTTGCGGGAGCGCATCAAGGAGCTGGGCGAGAGCGAGCACCGCTTCAAGGAGGAGAACTGGAACCTCGAGACCCGGATCCGCGAGCTCGAGGCTGCCCAGCGCGACGCAGCCGACAACGAGAAGAAGGTCGCATTGCAGCTGGCCACGCTGCTGGCAGACAAGACCAAGGCCCAGCGCGAGTTGGACGAGCTCAAGGGTCTGCACTCGCGGGCCGTCGACGAGCACGCGGCGTCTGTCAAGCGGCACGATATCGAGCTCGGCACGGCCAACCGCAACGTGGCCATGATCGAGGCCGACAAGACGGCACTGCAAAAGAAGATTGACGACCTTACGAGCCAGAACCAGGAGCTTGCGAAAGCCGTCTCCATCCAGCAGCGGGCCCGTGCCGTTGAGAACGACGCCTTTGCCACTGCCAGCGAGGGCGAGCACGACACCGGAACCGACAAGGGGACACCCGAGCACTCGCCGCCGGCATCGCCCGTCAAGGGCACGCCTCGCCACTCTGTCCTCGAAACCGAAACGCTCAAGACATCGCTGCTGCACTCGCAACGCACGCTCCAGAGCCTCCGCACCAACCTGCACCGTGAAAAGACGGAGAAGCTCGAGCTGCGCCGCATGCTGCAGGATGCCCGCGACGAGCTGGAGCGTGCCAGGTCCGACCCCAACCCCACTGCAACGACGACTGCCCCCAAGAAGACGCGCAAGGATGCCCGCAAGGATGCCCGTGAAACCCACGTCCGCCTGCGGCCGAGTCAGCTTGGCGGCGCGCGCACCAGCCGGACAGATCTGTTCCTGCTGGCCACCAACGACCCTGACTGGGAGGAGCTGCCAGGCGAGGATTCGCCGTCGTCGGCGCAGCCGCGGTCCAGTCGCGACACCAGCGACCAGTTCGAGACGGCAAACGAGGCGCAGGACGGCGCAGATACCACGGAAGACTTCCATACCGGCAACGAGCACCTGTCCAGCGGCGACGACACCATGACGGAGACGGAGAAGGACCCCATCCGTGGCCGCATACTCCTTGCCCGGCCCAGTTTGAACCCAGTCAAACCGGCCGCGGCGCCGGCGGATGCCGATGTCGATGTTGCCAACCAGAGCACGGCATCGACCTCGGACGACGACGAGGAGGGGGATGACGGCTTGCCACGCACACCCAAGGCATCCGTGGCAGGTAGATCCTCCAGAAGTGTTTCACGCATCCGTCTCCGTGCCAGCCGCACCTCTCTGGTCTCGCGACGGCTGCGCCACATGGGCAGTGTCGAGGAGACGGGCAGCCCCGGCGGTGTGCAAGACAGCCCGTACAGTGCCGTCGGGTCGCCGGCCACGGTCGCCCAGACACCTAGCTCCATCACCAGCACGCCACGTGTTGGCGGCACCCAGCAGAGTCTCTTTGCGGAACTGGGCGAGCTTGGCGAGGACAGCGATGAGGAGGTCGCCAGTGACGGCACCCCCATTGGCACGCCGAGCCGGTCGCCAACGCGGTCCCTGGGCCGGTCGCCGACGCGTTCTCTGGGCCGCAGCATCATCAAGGCGTCGTCGTTTGGCGGTGGCTCCGAAAGCGGACGCTCGGTCATCCACTCGCCGTTGACGCAGTTTGGCCGATCCGCCCGGGTCGTCATGGTGGACCGTGCCACGCTCACCGACACTGTCAGCATCCAGCCCTGG
Organism: Ophiostoma montium; assembly: GCA_029299015.1. NCBI lineage: Eukaryota > Fungi > Ascomycota > Sordariomycetes > Ophiostomatales > Ophiostomataceae > Ophiostoma > Ophiostoma montium. The sequence goes on along the minus strand of JANSMC010000060.1, from coordinate 76,615 downwards.
ACCGAGGAGGACGAGAAGAAGGAAGCACTGGGCCTCGGCTTCAATATGCAGAAAGCCTCGCGGCCTACTTCTGTTGCATCGTTCGGCGTCGATGATATCGACAAGACCATCAAGGCCTTCCCGCTGCCGCCCACGTCGCCGCTGCGGCAAGCGGACAGCATGGCGTCCATTGTGGTGCCTCTGGCCGCTCCGGAGCCGTCCACACGCAGCGTGGAGGCCGGTCCGGATGCCACCGAGGCCATGCCCAGCCTCAGCGTGTCCGAGGTGTTTGCGGTGCCCATTGAGCCCGTTTCCGAGCCAGAATCGCCACAGCCGTCGCCGGTGCTTCTCGCCCTGTCGTCGGTGCAGGTTGAGCACGTCACGCCCGTGTCGTCGCCAATGCCCGAGCCGGTGCTGCCGCCCGTCTTTGTTGCGTCTGCTCTCCAGACCGTGGACATTGTGCCCATTGAGCTGCCGCCGCCAGTGGTGCCCGTTCCGGTGGCCGTGCCCGTGGTGCTGCCCAAGGAGGAGCCCGAGCCCCCGACCTTTACCCTGTCTGACGTCCAGCAGCAGGTCGTGGACCCTGTGGCCGAGCGCCAGCCAGAGTCCCCGACATTCACCCTGTCTGGTGTCGAGCAGCAGGTTGTGGATCCTGTTGCCGAGCTCGAGCCGGAACAGCCCGCCCCAGAGCCCCTCTCGGTGTCTGGCTTCCACTCGCAGGACGTCGTTCCCATTGCGGAGCCCGAGCCCGAGGTGTCGCGGGACGTCCCTGTGGTGGTTCCCGTTGTTGTTCCGGAGCCGCTGTCGTTGTCGGGCGTACAGATCCAGGACTTCGAGCCGGTGGCCGAGCCCGAAGTTGCCCCGGCACCGCTGCCTTCATTCTCCTACTCGGAAGTGCAGGCCGAGCATGTCGTGCCCGTGGCCACGCCCAAGAAGCCCGTCCCTGCGATGGACTTCTCGGGCGTGTTCACGCAGCATGTCGAGCCTGTCATTCTGGAGGAGCCTGAGGAAGAGGAGGAGCTGCCAGTGTCCACCGCTGCATCCATGGCAACGCAAACAGACGAGTGGAAGCCTGAGTCATCGGCTGCCGCCATGGGTGCTGTTGGTGCTGCCGTTGCTGCTGCTGGCGCGTTTGGTGCTACGTCTTCTTCGTCGAGCAGCATCCAAGACGATGACATGGTGCCGCGGACGCCCAAGCGCAACGGCTTCGTCATGCCGAGAGACGTCAACTCGGTGTCTGCTCTGGACAAGAACTCCAAGTTTTCGACGCCCAACAAGGCCGTCATCAGCTCTGCGCTTGGCTGGAACAAGGTCGACCCGTCGACGCCGATCATTGCGGAAGACGACACCCGGCAGTCTCCCAGCGACAGCCCTATGCCCGAGACCCCGTTGATGAAGCGTCCCCTCCAGGAGATCTCTGTCAACAAAGCCGGGACGAGACAGCCGCCAGTCGACATTAAGGATGTCATGGCAGCAACTCCGCAGTCCGTCGTGCATGCCTGGCCTCACTCGCGCGTCGACTCACAGGAGAGCGCGACTGGTACAATTGTCCGTGGCGGGCTGGACAGCGACGAGGTGGACGCAGAAGTGGACGACGACACGCTGCCGCCGCTGCCTGCCAACCACCGCGAGGTCCTCCACGCGGCCCGTGGACCCCATGGCTCTCTGGCCGTGGGCGAGGCTGGTCCGTCGTCAGCGACTGCCACCCCGCCGTCGTGGAGTGTGCACACGCCCACGGGCACGCGCGAGCTGCCCGTGTTTGCCCCGAGCAACACGCTCACGCCGACACCGACGCCCCGCGGACACCACCTGCGTGCCGACGCCCGGCCGCTGTCCCGCGTGGCCGACACCATTAGCCGGCAGACGTCCATGTCGTCGTTTGCTTCCGAGGTGGATGCGCACTTCAACGCCGACGACAACGCGGATGTGTTTGGGTCTGGCCAGTCGACGGACCCGCGCATGATCAAGGCGATCACGCAGACGATGATTGGCGAGTACCTGTGGAAGTACACGCGCAAGGCTGGCCGGTCGGGCCTGTCGGAGAACCGGCACCGGCGCTACTTCTGGATCCACCCCTACACGCGCATGCTGTACTGGAGCGACCACGGCCCGACGGCCGGCAACCGTGTCGAGCAGCGCGCCAAGAGCGTGGTGATTGAGGGTGTGCGGGTCGTGACGGACGACAACCCGAACCCGCCGGGCCTGCACCGCAAGAGCCTGGTTGTGCTGTCGCCGGGGCGGACGATCAAGTTTACGTGCCCGACGGGCCACCGGCACGAGATCTGGTTCAACGCGTTGTCGTACCTGCTGCTGCGTAACGACGAGGCACCCGACGACAGCGGCGTGGCCGGCGACAACGAGAACATGACGCGCGAAGACGTTGACGAGTTCAACCCGTCGTTTGGCGGAGCAGGTCGTGCCGTGCCGCCGCAACCCCGCCGGCAGGGGCCGCTGTCTCTGTCGTCGTACAACTCGCGGACGACACGCAACGAGTCGCCGGCGTTTGACATGTCCATGAACATCCCGACGTTGACGCCGACGCCCAAGACGCCCAAGAAGAGCGTGCGGCCGGGCAATGCGACGACGCCGTCGGCCTCGGCAGCTGCCCTGTCGTCGCGGAAACGGCTCAGCCGCATCGGGAGCTACTGGCGGTCGAGCCAGTCGCTGTCGGCACAGTTCAACAGCCTGCGCGGCCGCAGCGTTGGCCCCAGCCACCGGCACACCAACGTCGCCGCCGCCCAGGGCAGCAGCATCTACGAAGCAAGCGAGGTCAACGACAGCGCCGAGCAGCTGCGGGCGCTCTACGAGGCGCAAGACCGTGGCGCGGACCGGCTCGAGAACGTCCGGGCCTGCTGCGATGGTAAGCACTTTTTTTGAGTTTATTCAGTGAATGCATGCTAATAGATAATAGGCAAACATGATGTCGGCGAGCTGCATCCGCATACGTCGAGGCGGAACCGGCACTCGCACTCGGTCTTTACAACGCCCACCCACAGCACTCGGTCGCGGTTGGTTTGATCTGCCACGGTCCCTCGGCCTGCTTCTGTCTTGTTGATGTTTCTGGCTGTTGCTTTCTTGATACAGCTGTTTTCCTTGTCGTCCATGAACCATTGCGCCCTGGTGCAGTCTAACGATTTATGCCTCGCTCACACTGTCTTTTCTGTTCTGTTTCTCTTTGTTTTTCGTTTGTTTCCTTTCTCTTTTCTTTTCTCTCCCGTCAGTCTGACATGCACGTTGTTTTTCAGCTACTTTCCTTGCGTCTTTTTATTTCCCCTAGTCTTTCAAATCTTTTGTTGCGCGGTGTGCTCGCCAGTCCAGCCAGCAACTGTTTTTCTTTTGAATATCCTGCCATATTCTTTTGCTTGATCTGCGGCATCAAAGGATGGAGAGAAGGGATACCCCTATATCTTTATAATCAATGATGTCCACGTCTTTGATTTGTGTTCGTTGTAGTGTTTTGTTGTAGGTCGTTGACGACCAGATATCCGTAGATTCCCCCCTCCAGCCAAAGTAAAAGCATTCACGACGCCATGCCCTCACAAGATCATAACACAACGCAGATGAAGAGACGAGAAGTTGTTTACACGTTTTGCGAATTTTTTTTCATTTAAACAAAGAGGTAAAAAAAAACACCCAAGGAAAACAATTCCACGCCCAAGGCAAGTACTTTTTTGGTTGCCATTCCGTTGTTTGATTCTACTCTTCCAGCACTCCATAATACATCCCAGCCAGCTTAGATGGCAGTGTCGTACGGAATGGGCGTGACCGTCTCCGGGACGTTGTCGTCGAGGGAGATGGTGACGGCCGGCCGTGGCTGGGCGGGCAGGCGCTTGAGCTGCACGGGCGTGCCCTCGGCCTTGGCCTTCTTCTTGAGCTCGGCGTTGACCTTGACGCGGCGGATGAAATCCTCGCGGGACCGCGACGGCGACACGTGCTCGATGCGGACGTTGAGGCGCTTCTCAATGTACCGGTGGCGGACCTTTTTGTAGATGATGACGCCGACGGCGTTCTTGGCCACGTTGTAGATGACGCCCGTCTTGCCGTGGTAGACCTTGTGGGGCATGCTGTATGGTGTTAGTTGGTTTGATGTCTCGAGTGTGAGGGCATTCCGTTGTGTCTGTCGTGTCTGTCGTGTCTGTCGTGTCCGTCGTCTTGTGTTGCTGTCTGTAGCTGTGTGTTGCTGTCGGTGGCTGTCTGTTGCTGTGTGTTGCCGTACGTTGCTGTCTTCGTATCAAGCGCAAAGTGCGCGCAGTCGTTCATTTGAACATTGGTAGTTCGAGCGTCGACGGACACAATAGACACGGCGGACACGGGATTCGATTTCGATCGGTTCGTGGTGGCTTACCCCTTCTGGACGGCACCGTTTGTCTTCAGGTCAACGATATCGCCAACCCTGTGTGGTATGTCAGCATTTCATTCTCCTGCAGAGTTTCGTCGCGAGTCGCAGAAACTCTCCCGCCCAAAGACGGCCAAAATCCCGGGAGTACTGACTTGTATTGCCGCAGGTACGTCGACATGCGGATCATACCCTTCTCGCGGAAGTTCCGCGAGAAGGCGTACCGCGTACCAGACCGGAGACCAGCGCTCTTACCCATGGCGACGGTGGGTTATGAAATGTGTTGATGAAAAAGGGAAAAAAAGGAGGTGTGGTCGTCGAGGTTGGAAAGAGTTTCCCAGGTCGGATGGTTTGGCGAGATGAAAAGCGGTTGGACGATGATAGTCACAAATTGGATTGCCGCAAGGACGGGTAGGAACCCCCCGCGAGGACCCAGGACGACACGCAAAACTTTTAGGGCCCAGAAAATTTGGGTTGGGGCTACCGGGAAAATATTCCTTTGTGTGGGAAAGTGGGCTTGCACGTGATTGGGAAGCTGTCCAGGCTGAGTCAGGCACGTGTTATGTAAGATATCTCCATAATAAAGTGTACTGGCCAATAAAAGGTCCCACACAAAAAGAACCACTGAATTTTTGTCCTTAGGGTACAAACTTTTTGGGTGGCCCCGCCCACTTTGGGCGAATTCTTCCCTTGCTCCCCTAGCCTGTGTACCATCTCTTTTGACTTGGTCTCTTTTCCTTTTTCCCTCTTTTCCCTTCCCCCCCTTCCAAGCATCACCAAAACGACAAACAACAACATCGTCGCGATACTCACAGTACAAGATGGCTCCTCTGTCTTACTCCAAGACCGCCAAGGTCCCCCGTCGCCCGTTCGAGGCCGCTCGCCTGTTCGTCAACCCCCATTTTGTCCTCACCGGCCACTGAGCACGAGCTTGTTTTTCTCTGCTTCATGTCGTTGTGAGCATCCAGCTGATTGGTGGTATTTTTTTTTCTTTTAATCCAGGGACTCGGAATTGAAGCTTGTCGGCGAGTATGGTCTGCGCAACAAGCGTGAGGTCTGGCGTGTCCAGCTCACCCTGTCCAAGATTCGTCGTGCTGCCCGGTGAGTTTGCGTCTTATCTTTTTCGTTTTTGTTGAGTATATCTGCTGTGCAGAGACTGATTCCCCCCCACAGTCAGCTGTTGACCCTCGACGAAAAGGACCCCAAGCGCCTGTTCGAGGGTAACGCTCTGATTCGCCGTCTGGTGCGCGTCGGTGTCCTCGACGACTCGCGCATGAAGCTCGATTACGTCCTGGCCCTCAAGGTCGAGGACTTCCTCGAGCGCCGCCTGCAGACCCTGGTCTACAAGCTGGGCCTGGCCAAGTCCATCCACCACGCCCGTGTGCTGATCCGCCAGCGCCACATCCGCGTCGGCAAGCAGGTCGTCAACGTCCCCTCGTTCATTGTCCGTCTCGACTCGCAGAAGCACATTGACTTCTCGCTGTCTTCGCCCTTTGGCGGCGGCCGTCCTGGCCGTGTCCGGAGAAAGAAGGCCGCCGCTGCCGAGAAGGGCGACGGTGACGAGGAGGAGGAGGAGGAGTAAATGTTTTGTTTTTAACAACAAAAACATTATAAAAAGGGGCATGGTTTTGGGTTATGATTCGGACATGTCATGTTGTCACGACGCGGGCATGTCCACACGGGCATTGCGTGCGCTGCTGCTCCGTCTTTGGGACGGTCTGTTGATGTTTTATTCTCATATCAGACTTTCTGTCCGGGACAAAAAACTATGTATATCTTCGGCGCATCGGATCTTCAAAAAAGGGGTAAATTTATGAAGCAACAAAAAACAGAACAAAATCGATCAAGCCATGGCCCCTCCCCCGCTGTGATGTGAGGTGTTGCGACGAAGTGAGCAGTGACTTTTGTGACATTGGTAATTATATCAACTGAGAGGCAGCCCGTCATGCCGTCATGTCGTCATGCACTGCCCGTGTCGTCGTATCGTCGTGTCCATGTGTCCATCATGATGCAGCCATGCGTACTCCGTGTGTGCAGCAGCTTGCGTAGCGTGTCCAGCCCGCCACGACCAACAGCCGCATTGCGTGGTGGCTTGAGGCTGTGCAGACCCTGCCATCTCGACTCAGCAATACGTACTACTCCGTATGCAATCGTGGCCCATCTCTTGGCAGAGAGACGTAAGCGTTTGTCGGCCTACTGAGTATTTACTCGTACAGAGGAGTGAAAAGGAGTGCTTGATCCGGACAGAGAAAAAGGGGAAAGAGCACGCGTCGATTATGAAACGTGACTAAGCCTTGTCAAGACCACAATCGACTGTTCGCCGTACCAAACAACATACAGTCCAGCAAACAGCTGGTAATAAACTCCCGGCCGCATGCCGATCACGGCTATCACTACGTCTCCTATTGCAGTTTGAGCCGCTCGTTCCTGCCTCTGGCGCACCGCTCTTTGCAGCAGCATTTTCCATAATAACCCAGCACGTCGCCGCCCCTCACTTGCCCACACGCCCCCCGTCAGCGGCCGTTATTCGATAGCTCCCAACAGCTGCCCACGCCCCTAGCATCCATCTCCACGGCGTCGCAGCCGCGCCCCCCCAAGGCAGCCGCTGCACCGCACCTCGAGGCCAGCAGCCAAATACCCGCGGTTCCTCTGTCTCCTCTCCGCTTGTTTACTACAAACCCCGGAATATTTACACGATGAAAAACTTTCGCAACAAGTTAAAGTACAAGAGGGACGATGCCAGCTTGCAGCCGCGCCGGACGACGGACGCCAACAACGGCGGCACCAGTCCTGCTGCGAGTGTGGCCGACGGCGGCCCGCCCAACGAGACCCCGGAAGCCGCGGCTTTGCGCCTCGTGCGGGCCTTTTGCATGAGCGATGCCACCACGGACGCGGGCGCCGACGCCGAGGCCGAGGTCGCGCTGCTGCCCAGCATTGTCGAGACGGCCGAGTCGTCGCCGCAGGCCGCCGCCGACTGCGCGCGCTACATCCGCAAGTACATGCAGCGCGACTACTGGTCGCGGCCCAGCTACGTCTACAATGCCGTCATGCTCATGCGCATCCTGGCCGAGAACCCGGGTCTTACTTTCACGCGCAACATGGACAAGAAGTTTGTCGACGCCGTGCGCGACCTGCTGCGCGCCTGCGACCACCCGCACGTCGTGCACTTTGTCATGGAGACGCTGCAGGATTTCGAGGCCAAGGGCGCCGTCGACGAGGGCGTCGGCCGCATGGTGGAAATGTGGCACAAGGAGTTGGCAAAAAACAGTGCCTTGTATCCGCCTGGTGCCACTGCTGGTGCACAACAACCACCACCACCACCACAAGGCCGGGGCGGTTTTTGGCAGCGCGCACAGCCCGCCGTGTGGGCGCCCCAGCAGCAGCAGCAGCAGCAGCAACAGCCGCCACCGGTGCAGCAGACGACTTTTGCGAGTTCCGCATCGGTGACGGTACCGCGTGCCGAGCGGAGGCGCAGCTCGTCGCGCCTGCCCAAACCGCGCGAGCTACAAAAACGCCTAGACGAGGCCAAGACCACGGCCGGCGTGCTGGCCGACATTGTCAACACGACGGCGCCGGCCGCCGCGCTGCTGGAGCACGACCTCGCCGACGACCTCGTGGCGCGCTGTCGCCGCGCCTCGGGCCAGGTGCTCGAGTTCTTGGATGTGCGCGACCCCTTGCCCGACAACCACGAGATGGCGGCGCTGCTCGCAACCCACGAGGTCCTGCAGCAGACCCTCCACCACTACTACAGCGCCGTGCTCGACGCGCGCAAGGCCATCAACGTCGGCGAGGCGCGGCGCGCCGAGGACGGCAGCGCGGCCGCCGGCGCGGGTAAAGGTAAAGCGGCCGCGCCGCTGTCGCCGGTGGGTGGTGGTGGTGGTGCAGCAGGCGTAGCTGGCGTAGCTGGTGGTGGTGGGCCCAGCGGTGGCAGCAACGGCAGCAGTGCCCGCAGCAGTCCACGCGAATATGGCGACACCGCCAACGACGACGACGACGAGGAGGACATGATTGCGGCTGCAATTGCCGCCAGCGTCGCGCCCGGGGCCAATGCGCGGCCGGCCCGCGGCGGCTACGGTGGTGGCGGTGGCGGTGGAGGCGTCGGTGGCGTCGGGTCGGCCGCCGAGCCCGAGAACCCTTTCAGTGACAACCTCTACGATGCGCATTCGCGGGCGTCGTCGCAGCATGGCCGGCCGTCGTACGGCGACGGTGGTGGCGGCAGCAGCAGTGCCGCAGCAGGTGCAGCAGGAGCAGCATCATCATCAGCAGCAGCTGGCCCCGCGCGCCGGTATGCCGACAGCGACGACGACGACGATAACGACAACGAAAGCGACGACGAGTACATGCGCAGCCAGCGGCGCGGCAAGGCGCCGGCCGTGGCGGTCGAGCAATATGCACCACCGCCAGGTCCGCCACCGTCGCGGCCGTTGGTGGCTGAGCTGGCTGGCTCGTCCTCTGCTGCTGCTGCCTCCGGGTCTGGATCTGGATCAGGGTCTGGTCCGGCAGTAGATGCCGAGGCCGGCGGCAAGTTTCCCGTCTACCGCTACTAGGCCAGCCTTTTTGGCTATTTGCATTTTTTTAGTATTCCCCAATGTTTCTTGACTTTTTCCCCATGGAAGCGAGCTTCAGCGTCTCATCTCTTTCTATCTATCGCCATTTCACTACATATCAAGCAATCTATTCTGCCGTCTTCTTTTTGATATTGCTGCATTGCCTTTGCTACGTGTTTTTCACGACACATCATGTACGCCATCTGTAATCTATCTCTTGTGCTCTCTGATAGCCATACCCGTTCAGCCTCATCATGCCGGACCGTCGTTCCGGAGGGCTAGAACCGACAGACGAGACCGGCATGCATATACGAGGCTCGCGTGTGCATTCAGCTGGTGCTACTCGGCGTCGTACGTGTGATCTCAGCGGTATGAGTTCACCCACCGGTACTGCTCGTATATGCGATGCAGTGTTATGTGCGTAGCTGCTGGATATATTTGTTTTGTTTTATTGGTTGCCATTTTATCAAGCTCTTTCAATGATTCGTTTATTCACATTTCATTTCTTGAGTCGGCTCAGACCTGCTACTGCTTTCTTGGTTTTCATTTTGTTACATTCGGGCTACGTTTTTTTTTGTCTCTATTTTTTCTTTCAAATTGTTTTCTCTACCTGTTATCCTTAGCTATTTCCCCTGTTTTTTTATATCTCTCTCTCTCTTTGAAACCAGTTTTAATGCCTAACAACGCATACCGTTACGCATCAGACCATAACAATTCTTTGTTTTCAGCTGATGGTTCAGCACAACTGTCTATGACAACATCACTTTGCACCGCCTCGTGCACGCATCCAAAGGACGGACCTATACCGGTATGCCCTGCGTACCACAAGCTGTGCCCCTTGCATCTGTTTTGCATGTCTGTCTTCCCCCGAAACAACTGCAAACAAAAACCCCATCTTGGCAGTCTCGTATGCCGCGATGCCCCCAAAAACGCCGTCCTTCGATACGCACCCAGTCACACATTTTTTTTGTTGCGTACGAGTACAGCGTAGTTTCATATTCATGCATGCAAGGGGACGGATGACCTGTTGGCTGCAGGACCGAACCGCTCTCGTATGCACCGTGCGAGTACGAATCACAAATGCACAGAAGCACGGAGTACGACGGAGGACTACGATACTGAGTAATGCGAGTACTACTCAAATCGGCATGGCAGTAGCGGCCGGCAGCACCCTTGTCCATCACATTAGTGCCATCCGTCCGATCGTCCTGGCCGCTCCTTCCCTCCCGTCTTCACCACCACGACGCCGTCCTGCCACCGCAGGGTATTTTCCTCTTTTTTTTTTGGTCCCTTTTTTTGGCCCCATTCTCCCCACTACAGTTGTATCGCCGGACGAACTAGTGCTCCGTCATCCAACCCATCCTCTGTAATCCCGCTGTCCGGTCTGGACCCTAGCCCGTGTTCTTCACCGCCCCCCGAGGTGTCTCCTCTCTCCGCGACATGGAGTCTTTTTTGGCGATGTTCGGTGTGTTTAGTATGCATCCCGACCCCTTTACCATGCGTTTTTTATTGTTTATTGATTGCAGTTTATTGATTGTAGTTTATTGTTTTCATCGTAGCTATTGTTTTCCGGGGTTTATTGTTCGATTGCATTTTCATGTTCTTCTTTTCCTTCGCTTAATCATGCCTCACTACTCGGTACTTTAGTATTAGTCATCCTTTCATCAACACTTCAACCTTATTTGAGAAAACAACCATGATAAATATAATAAAGAAAAGAAAAAGAAGTAAAAAAAAAAAAAAAAAAAAAACGTAGAAAAGACCAAAAATCAAACACTTAATCAACCCGCCATCAGCTGCACCACGGCTTGCTCCCGTCACACCCCTATTGGCGCCCGCCGTGCATATACATCATGCAGGAGCAGTGTTAGTGTGTGCCGCAACCAAACGACAGCCTCAAATAAAAATATGGCAATGAATGGTCACAACAAAAATGCCACTGTGATTGCTGACCCTGGTTCCCTCACCCCTCCAGCCCGTCTCATCACCTGCTGCGTACTCCGTACGAGTCGTCCTTTGTTCTTGCCTGTTTTGGTTTTGCTCTGATCTCGTGCTCGTGTCGTTTCGCTCAAGATCCTTCCTATCCCGGCCGGCTTGTGATATGCCTTCCTTCCTATCTAGACTAACGAGAGCATCGAGCCTTCCCCGAGTGAGCAGCACGCATTGCTCCCTTCCCCCTTCTCTTGTTTTTGGCCCTACTTTCCTCCGTATCTTCTTCCCCGATCCTAACCCTCTTCGTGCCGTCTCCCGCCCCTATCAGCCCGGCTTGCACACCCCCCCTGTGACTATATTCACCTCTCCCAGGGATTCTACATATATGCCAACAACCCCAAACTCTTCACCTCGACCCTCTCCTCCAACCAACCATCTTACCTTTACTTCCCCACATTGGACGCTCGCTGTCCTCTCGTCTCCGTTCGCGCCTAGACCATGGCTACCGTCAACGAACCCGACGACGACTCGTCCGGCCTCGGTCTCGCAGACAACAATGGATCTCTTGTCATGACCTTGATCGACCCCGACGCTTTCCTGGAGCTCATGCGCATGGCCCGCCTCGGTCCTCTGGCCGGGCTCCCGGAAGCAAGCTATGGGGGCGCTCCTCGACATGAACTGTTTGTCGAAGATCTTGTCCAGACCCATGGCATGGTCATGATACCACCATTTCCGTCGCCAGTGGCAGATATGACCTACGAAACCCTCAAAGAGGAATGCGAAAAGGTCTGGTGCTTATTCAGAGTTTGTGACTTGGACTCGGCTAATCTCGCATAATAGCGCGTAGTTGGTGTTGTCTCGGACCGGATAGCCTACGCATTGGGCCGCCTCTGCAAGACCCACGGCCCGCTGGCCACCGAGGCGGCCTTTGAGAACATCCTTTTGACGCCGCCTCTTCTCGAGTACCTGGAAGATGATATAGTTCACCATGCTTATAATAACACTCGAGGCACCTTTCTTGAACTCAACAACAAATCCGAGCCCGGGGTACAGCACCTCATCGGTGCTCTGATCCGGCGCTGGGGCAAGCACATCCGTGTTGTCGACCAGCCCGACGAGACCATGATCACAAACCTTGCCACAACAATGGATGAGTTGCAGTCTGTTTGGTGTGTATCTTCCCCGAAATCCCCAACACCAAATGCAAGTAAGGGCGCATGCTCACAAAATTTTGCAGCTGGGAGCACCCGAACCGAAATGCCGTCGAGGCTACGACAGCAGACGTGATTGTGAATCGAGGTATCCGGTTCAACATTCCGGGCCTCCAGGGCTTGGCCCTGGGTCACCGACTTCATAAAAATGTCCAAGTGTCCGTCAAGGGCCTTCCTTTGACGGGGCTCGGCCATCGCCTGCGCGCATATGTCAAGAGTCAAAGCAACCTCATCCCGGACGAGAACGGTCACCTAGACAACAACGACGACGACGACGACGACGACGACAAGCACAAAGAGAACGAGACAATGCAGGCACACGGCATCCTCCGCGACTCGGTCAAGGGGCTCGTTGAGCTCAGCTGCTTGGTCGACGCACCAGAAGATCCAACTGAGCTGGAAATCAGCAGCGCTGCGGCTGTCAGCTTTTTGCCGCTCGAATCACCACCCACGCCGGATGACATGGCTGCACTGAAGCACATCATCCTGTCGGCGCACAAGCTCGAGTCGCTCACGGTCAAAGGCAACATGGAAAACCCGCAAGACGGACGGGCAGGTGCCTTTATCCCCGCGACTGCTGCCTCTGGGCCACAGCCGGCCTGCTCCGACTTTTACCTGCCGCCCTTTCAGTTCTTGCCCCAGGACCGCTTCCCGCCGCTGCTTCATCTGCACCTCTGGCGCTACGACTGGCGCTACCACTCCAACGCTGATGTGGTGGAACACTGGGACCTCAGCAGGCTGCAGTCACTCGTCTTTGATGGTGCCCCGTTGCGGTGGTTTCTGGGAACGCTGAGAATGGCCGATCTGCAAGGCCTCCATACGCTGCGCCTCGAAGACGCCGAATGGGCGCTCCGGCCCAACCACGGCCATCAAGCCGCCATCATCATTGGCTATCTCCTCGGCTTTTTCGTCCGCGCACTGCGGCGTCTTGAGCTCATCCGTGTCTGCACGGACCATGTGCCTCTCACGTCCCTTTGTCGTCATGCCTCGACACTCGAGCACATTGCCCTGCGACATCCGTACGGCATCGGGGTCGGGCCCGGAGGACTGACACCCGCCATGGCATCGCGGCGGCTAATATCGATGCTGCAGCGGAGTGGCGAGGTGTCAAACAGCATCAACGTCATGGCCGCCCTCGGTGGTGGTGGTGGTGGTGGTGGTGGTGGTGGTGGTGATAGTCCTCCTACGACGGCGCTTGCCAGCCTCAATTTCTCAACCGATGGGGCACAAGGCAGCCATGCTGGTACGGAAACCACTGTCCATGTCACTGGCACCGACCATCCTGACACATGAGCATCACCCCGGAGCGTCAATCCGTATACGTCGTGCCACGGGCTCCGAGTTTGGATAGCTCGACGGAGTCAATGCCGGAAGCCCATGTCTCCTGGATCCACCACTATGGCTCAACATGCGACACAACCCAGGCTCGCCGCCATCTCCACAGCTGCACATACCACAGCTGCATATGGGTAGTTGGCTGTCCACCGGGCCACGCAGCGGTGTCTGGTAGCCGAGCTGGCTCAGCTCTCGTCGCTGCAGGCTTCTCGAAGCGTCGTTGGAGCATGCCGAGAGTGAGGCAAAGCTAAGGCGACTAGAAATAAAAGAAGCAAAGCGACTGCTGCGTCTCGACCACGACCGACTATCAGTCAACTCAACCCTTTGCTTTCATCCCGCAGTATGAAGAGTATATATGCAACTCTCATACCTGGCCAGCCTTGGATGGTGTGCATCACGTCACTAGGGCTAGACAACCACTCGCCAGCGAGCATGCCTGAAGGCACAGAACGGTTCTCACCACACAGAACGGTTCTCACCACATAGGTGCTCCTGCTGTCATACTTTGTATGAAATGTATGCATTGGTTGTGTCATAGTTTAAATATTCTATCTTGATGCTGCTGTTGGCGCGCATTGGACTCTTTTGCGGTACAATCTATATGCCATGTATGGCCACATAAACGATATTGGAAACAAACATACAGGCAACGCCTAGCAATAGTGATTAAATCAAATTGGTTCATGCAACGCCTTGACCCTCCCAGTATTATGCTATGCAGTGTGGCTGACAACGGCCCCAGACTTTCATATACAGTATCGTATCCCAATCATGATCGCCCTTTCAGCAAGATGTCGACTAGCAAGCTCTCTGAACGCAGACAGAAAAAAGAAAAAAAAAGAAAAAAGGAAACGAATAAACAAAAAAAAGGAAAAAAATAAAATGCAAATAGGTATTGTACAGAGGCGATGCAAGAGACACCTGTGCTCCAGCCGGGCGCGAAACATACAAGAAAAGCCTGGATATGGAAACAATAAGAAAGGGGGATTCAAAAAAAAGGACGGGGGGTCTACGGCCCGTGGCTGCCGAGCGACACGGACAGCTTGGATGGCCGGCTCGGCGTTGACGACGAGGCCCGCTCGCTGGCGCCGATGCCGAGGCCCGGATGGTTGGGGCTGAGTGGCGGGCTGGCCAGGGGCGACCCGATGACGCTAATCTTGGTCGGCGTGTTGGGCTGCGACGGCAGCTCGAGGCTGGGCCGGCTGCTGCCGCCGTTGCCGTTGCCGTTGACACCGTTGCCGTTGGCAATAAAGATCATGGAGTTGCGCGTGCTGCCGCGCGAGTGCTTCCGCCCGCCAAACCCGGCATGGTGGCCGCTGCCAACGCCGATGGCCGGAAGCACGCCGCCGCCGATGCGGGCCCAGAACATGTGCTCGCGCAGGCGCACGCACTCTTCCCACGCGGCCTGCTCCGACACCTCGTTGGGCGCGCGCCAGTGGCCCTCCTTGATCATGCGCAAGAACACGAGGAAGCCGCAGACGGAGCGCACGCGGCTAAGGCAGTACCCGCACAGCGGATACGGCGTGGACTTGTCGCTCTCGGTCAGGCGGAAGCGGTGCTGGCGCAAGAACTCGGGCTGCCGCCGGCTCTCGCCGCACATGGAGCACGGGCTGACCAGCAGGCTGGTGCCGGTGGTGGTGGTGCTCGGCACGGGCTCGGCGACGAGCGTGCCCTCGAGGATGGCCGTCATAATGTTGCGCCGTACGAGCCACGAGATGCCCGGCGCCGTGTCGAGCCGCAGCGTCGGCTCAATGTCCTCGACGACGACGCGCTTGTAAAACTTCGTCTCCTTGAGCTCCTTGGTGTGGTTCTGGGTCGAGCTGCCGCCCGACGACGCATTCAGACCCGATGCCACCGAAGCGAGCGTGTTCATGGCCGACAGCGACACAACCGACGACGCTGCCGACGGCACCTGGCCCGACAGCTGGCCGGGCCAAGCCGTCGTGGCCATAGGCGGCGTCTTGGGCAGCGACGTGGAGGACGGCGAGCGCGAGTGGGCCTGCTGCATCTGCTGCTGCAGCATCAGCTGGATCTGAGCGGTGCGGACCAGATCGACAAACTCGTGGTAGGCGTTGGTGTCGTAGCGCAGCACGGGGCGCAGGAGGTGCGTGAAGCTCATGGGCTGCGACGGCGACGGTGGGGCCAGGTCAGGGGACGAAACCTGATGGAGCGCGGGCGTCGCCGCCACAGTCGAGGCTGCTGCCCGCACAGACGCGCTGTCTGCTACCACCTCGTCGCTGCCGAGTGTGTCCTTGTCGACCGATGCGTCGGGGGCCTCGTCGGGGTCGATGAATTCCTCGTGGCCAAACTCGGGTGTCGTTGGCGTCGTGAGCGCCGTCGTCTGGTCGTCGCGTGCAATGGCCTCGTTGGCAATCATCTCCTCCATAAACTGCTTGAGCTCCGTAAGCTGCTCCGACTGCGACCGCAGCAGGCCTTCCGTGTCGGTCAGCTGGGCCTTGAGGTTGTCGTACCGGCGCTGGGCCTCAATCTGCTCGGCCTGGGCCTCTTCCTTTGCCGTCGTCACCATCTTGTTGGCCTGCAAGAAGAGCTCGGCCGTCAACGTCTCGAGCTCCAGCTCCATTTTCGTCTTAGCCGCCTCGGCCTCCATACGCAGACGCCTCTCCTCGCGGGCTTTCGCATTGACCTTGGCCTTTTCTTCCTCGACCGTCGACTTGCGCACCCACAGACCACCGGCCAGGAACTCCTTTTGGCGAGCCACCAGGCCCTCGAGCTGGCGCGTCTTTTCTTGTGCCTCTTCCAGCTCCATGCGCGTCCGCGAGAGGGTGTCGTCGAGGGTGCTCTGGTGGTTGATGGCATCAATCAGCTTGGTGCTTAGGGCCGTGATCTCGTCGGAAGCCTCGCTGTCCTTTTCGCCTGACGCCAGTCGTTGCAAGCGTATCCGAGGATCGGGGATTGTGCTAATGTCTGTGTCGTCCACTGAGCTCGAGGACAGAGATGACGGCAGACGGCGTAGTTCTGACGGATCTTCTGCCGCAGCCTTGCCGTCTTTGTCGTCTTTGTCGTCTTTGTCGTCTTTGGCGTCATTGGTGTCGCTGGCGTCGTTGGTGTCCCTAGCGTCTTTAAAGTCGCTGGCGTCTTCAAAATCATTGGTATCGGTGGTGCTGTCGGCGTCGTTGTCGTCGTTGGAATCCTTAGCGTCGTCCGAAGCCATTGTAGTACGCTTCGGGACCGTGCTGGCAACGGCGTCCGTCTTTGGGGACGGCTCAAGGACGTCCGTGTCAGGGACGTCTACCTCAGGGGCGTCCATCTTTGGAGACGGCTCAGGGTCGGCTGGCTGTTCTGCGACCACGGAGGGAGCGTCGTGTTGTGACTCGGGGCGTTCGGGGTCGGGACTCTTGGGGTTCTCGGGGCGATCAAACTTGGGTGTGCTGTCTTCCAAAGGCCGTGGATCTAAGGGTGGCTCGGCAGCCGCTGGTACGGGATCGCTGGCCTCTACGGGCTTGCTGGCCGCTACGGGCTCGGCGGGTGTTGAGTCATTTTCGGTTGGTCTGCAGTTGTTAGTACTAAGCAGAGAGCCATGAGGTCACGATGGAAGGAAGATAATGCATACCCATCAGCGACCGCATCAACCTCCGCGGACGTCGACGGCGTGGGCAGCACCGTCTTGTGCTCGCCAGCGTCGACGACCGGAGCGGCCTGTCTCTCCGTCTCAATCGTCGTCATTGTGTGCTATTTTTTTTTGATCTGAGAAAGAGTGAAAGAAGCTGCCTCCAACAGTGGCCGATCTCTCTCTCTTATCGAGAGGCTGAGGAATGCGTGGTCGGCACTCAGGGGCTCATGCGTGAAAAGGGCGAGTTGTATGCGTCGTTGAAATGATGGGCTTGAGATGATTATGTAGTGTGCGATGCAGTCGAGGTCGTGGGATATGCCGACAGAAAAATAAAAGACAAGAGCTGTTTGTAAACAAAGAGTTGAAAAGGCTATGACGGGATGGGAAGAAAGGACTGGACAAGTTCCAATGCTGCCGCTTATCCAAAGGTGGAGTGGGCAGGAGAGACAACGCCGATCGCAGCGAGGCCACAAAAAATACTGCAAGGCGATAGGCGCCCGAGCCAGTGTTATTGTTTGCTATTGTTCGGTGGACAAGGCGCTGGAACCAGGGCGAGATTCACGTGAAACCGGCTAGAGCGAAGAGGAGGAAAAGAGGGGGGGGAGGAGAGCTCAACAGAATGACGCGAGGGGGCGCCAGATGAGTGAATGATTAATCGCCTGCAGGCCGCCTGCGAACGGGGCGCTAATAGGGTTAAATGAAGATGGGTGTAGAGCTGACAGTGTGTATGGAGTGATAAAGGAGTGATGGAACAGATAAAAAGGGAGAGTGAAGCCCAAAAAACATTACAAGATGCAGCAAGTGGGAGAAGAGCGATAGATGGCAGTTACGAGTACGGAGTACGAGGGAAGTTGCGAGGGAAGTTACGAGGACAGTTCTGTCAAAAGAGGCAAGTGCAAGGGAAAGAAGGAAAGCGCCGCGGATGGGAAAGAGCAACCAGCCGACGGGAAAGTGCAAGGTACGATGACGCTAATACCAAAGAGTAGGCGCCAATCGTGTCGGCCTCCTGCTGCATCAGCTCGACCAGCCCTTTTTTTCGCGCCCGTACTCCGCAGGAAGCCACGAATCACTGGGCCTTGTTGTGAGCTCCTTCCCAGATGACAACAGTGCCAGCCGGAAGCGCTCTAGCGCCCATGAACCGTGCAGGGATGAGCACGCAAATCTCCACATGCAAAGTCGAAGATTGGGCGATAGAAAACGAACAATGCCACCCACGACAGATCAAGTAGCGACAGCGTTTGCAGCGCAATGACACGAGCACATCGTATTGCGTTGATGCAGTGGGTTGGATCTATTTAGAAATGGAAAAGGTGATTGTGCTCGCAGAAGACTGAGGCGATACCGTACACTCACTGCACTGGCAAACTTTCGGTCGACTTGCACTGTGGAGGCAAACTACAAAATACGTCAATACGATGCCTTGCTTGCGTCAATACGACGGCCTTGTTTGCCGTGGCCAACTCGTATCGCGGCTCGACAGATACGAGCTTTGCCCCCCTGGCCCTATTCCCGTAGTGGGAACACGCCTTGCTCGCCAGCGATGCGAGCTGCAAGGTACATGACGCTAGTTTGTCAGCTGGCAGGTTATCTTTTTTTCGAGGCCCAAATCTTCACCAGTCGGGCTCATGAGATAAGAGAGGCGTGTGTAAGCTGGTGCGTGAGACGAGACATGCACAGATGAAACGAGGGCGCCGACGGAAGGCTCATTGGGTGGGTGCGCCATGCACAGCGTGGCGGCGGGTGAGATTGCTGGCTTGTGGAAGCTGAGAAGCTCGTCTGATGTGTTGGTACGGGAGATACGGGATGGGCAAATGATATTCACGGCGTACGAGTACGTGAAGATGGCGAGGATGAGGCGATTACAGATTGTTGGATTTGATTTGATTTGATTGCTGTCCTGGTCTAAGAACACTACTTTGACAGCTTGGCATCGACAGCATTCCCGTA
Source organism: Ophiostoma montium (assembly GCA_029299015.1). NCBI lineage: Eukaryota > Fungi > Ascomycota > Sordariomycetes > Ophiostomatales > Ophiostomataceae > Ophiostoma > Ophiostoma montium. The sequence continues at coordinate 57,757 of JANSMC010000060.1, read as the reverse complement.
TCTCGCATCCATGTCTTTGGTCAATCTTGTCCAATCATGAGTACGGAGTCGAGGCTTGGGCACAAGTGTCAAATAAACAACGTTGCAATGTGTGACGCTGTCATGCAGTTGTCGGGCAGCTTGACTACTTTAGGCCGTGCTACGATAGAGTAACATGATGGTGTTGTGTAAGGCGAAAGAGGAGTACACAGGAGAATGCAATGAAATGATTGAAGCTAACAAAAAAAGGTCATGATATAATTCAAGCTATTGACATATTAGGTACACAAACAAACTGCTCAACTTGCCGCGGGTATCTTACGTCTGCAGAATGGGGGATAACAACATCATGACAACATCAACATGACAACAGTATGAGAACAAGCAAATGAAAAGAAAGATCAAAACAGTATGCAACACCCCCCTACAGAACAGTACCCTTGTTCTGCTTGCGATCGACGCTGTAGTTCTTCCACAGCAGAATCGCCGGGATGCCGAGCACGAGAAACGCCGTCGACGAGATGCAGTTGATCTTTTGGCTGTAGCCCCAGGCGTAGTTGATGGCATCGCGCGCGGGCGTGCCGACGGCGTAGTCGAGCTGCACGAGGTAGCCGCCATTGAAAATGGTGTCGGTCTGGTCCTTGAGGTCGTCGGGCAGGTGGCTGCGCAGGGCGTCGGGAAAGGTGTTGGTGAAGATGCTCTCGGCCACGGCGTAGCCAATGGAGCCACCGACGTTGTTAAACAGGTACAGCACGGCCAGCATCATGGGCACGCCGTCGCGGTCGGCGGCCGCCATGACGGCCATGCTCTGGCCGATGACGAGCGTGCCGCCGCCAAAGGCAATGAAAATCTGGCACATGACAATGAAGCCAATGTTCTCGTGCTGGCCGCGGAAGTGGATCATGAGGCCGGAGCCGAGCAGCATCATGCCGAGACCAAAGACGAGCGACGCCCACTTGAAATGCTTGGTGAAGCGCACGTAGACGCCAAAGACGGCGCCCCAGAAGCAGGAGCCGACGTTGTAGATCTGGGCCATGTAGCCCGTCTTGGTGACGTCGAGGTTGTAGACGACCATGATGAAGTAGTAGTAGTACAGGTCCCAGGCGTAGAAGCTGTAGTAGACGACGCAGGCCATGAGGCACGCACCGACGACGGTGCGCTTCTTGAACAGCTCCCACCGGATAAAGTGCACGCGCGCAAAGTACTTTTCCCACACGGCAAACACGGGGAACAGCAGCACGCCAATGACGACCATGCTGATGAACGTGGCCGACTTGTAGTCGGCGCGGCCGTTGCTCGTCAGGCTAAAGGGCAGCAAAAACAGCACCCAGGCGGCCATCAGGATGAGACCCCCGATAATGTCAAACTCGTGCACGTAGTGCAAAAACGACTGCCACGGCGTGCGGCCGCTGTTGGCCGGCACAAACAGGCCCATCTTCTCGGCCTTGATCTGGAAGAACTTGAAGACAATGGCGAGCGGCATGAAAACGAAAAACTGGATGATGCAAAAGGAGCCAATGGCCCAGCGCCACGTCGAGTGGTTCAAATACGCCTGGGCCGCCAGCGGGCCGGTGAACGCCGTGCAGATAAACGGCGTCGACACAAACGCAAACGCAAACGCCCGGTTGCGCAGGCCCGACGTGTCGGCGACAAACACGTCCATGATAAAGTAGAGCGCGTCGTAGCCGATCCAGTAAAAGACGTAGCCGGCGGCGTAGCTGTCCGGGCCGTTGCACGCGGCAATGATGACCATGCCCAGCAGGTAGATGGCGAGGAAAATCACAAACCCCTCGGCACGGCCCCAGACGTTGAGCACCTTGGCAATGGGCAGCTTGAGCACGCCGCCGACCACCGACGCCAGGATGCTGGCCGTGCCGATCTGCGGCGCCGCCGAAAAGGCCGAGTACGCATAGTACGTGACGTTGCTCAGAATCGACTGCTGCAGGGCCAGCATGAAAAAACACACCCAGATCCACGCGTAGCAGGCCAGCACCGTCTTGCGCGACCACACGAGGGCCGCCGCCTCGGCCTTTTGCACACCGAGCTGCGCCTCCGCCGTCACGTGGCCGTCATTTTGTTGAATCTCAAGCTCGTCGCGCGCTTCCAGACTGAGGCGGTCTGCGTTGTTGTTGTCAGAGTTGGAGTTGGCTTCGGCTTCGGCATCGCGAATGTTGGCCGGCTTCTCGGACGGGCCCAGAAAACCCGTGTCGACACCCGAACTCGCTCCCGTGCCGTGGACCTCGGGCTGGATGACGAGGGAATCCATGGCCCGATTGCGGCCGCGGATGTTTTGTACGAAACTCATCTTGCTCGGATTAGTTGAAACCCAAAATGAGTGGGAGTCAGCACGAGAAATGACGGAACGATCTCTCGCTCAAGGGGCAGGCACAGATGCCGGAAGGAATAAAGACAAGAAGAAAAAAGGGAACTGCCGATCGCACGTGGGGAGAGCACACTTTTTGTACGCCAGCACCACGAGCATGGATCGGCGTTGCAGTAGAAGAAAAATAACTAAGACTACCAGCAATAAGTTACATTCGGGACAAGCATGCGACGGACAACAGCCAAGGCTGCGGGAGCTCGAGTGGACCCGGAGACGAGTCGAACGGTGTAACTTGTAGGCAGACTTGGCTAGGCGTTCTGGAAGTTCCGCTGTAGCGTGGTCTTTTTGCCCACTACTGTTGTCTGATCCCCGGCTTCTCTGCCCGTACAGGTTGTTATTGTATGGAGAAAATCGAGGCCAGCCATATGAGAGCGACACTGTAGTATAACCTCCAGAGAGTGAGGAACAACTCCTTTGGCAATTTCCTTTGAGCTTGGGTGCTTTGTCAGAGGCGGCGATCTCACAGGACGATCTTAGAGCATCCGGACAACATGAAGTGGGATGTGCATGCGCGGGGCAGCGTGTCTGTTCGCGAAGGCCATGTCGTATGCAGGACAGAGTGGAAGTGCAAAGTCACAGCAGACGATGGCAATACAATATTGCTGAAGCTACTAGTACATTTTGTTGTAAGATTTTTCAGTGATCGACTGAGGGATATTCATAATGAGACATACGAGTATTTCTTCGTACTCGAGAAACAGAGCAAAGACAATCAGATCGAGGATGCTTGCTCCTTCCCTGTTTGACCCCACTCACAATATTGAGCTAGCCCTACGAGGATTAGCTTCGGCCAGCATCTGATTAGGGACTCTTGGCACGCTAGAAAAAAATCAGATAACGATAGCATAGCGGTTCTGTAGGAGTCGATAGCTTTACTGAGCCCTGCCGAGTTGCTGGACCATGCTCCGTATATGGTAAAAATGTACGGAGCAGTCAGACTATTGAAATTGCAGGTCGGAGGATCATTGGCACATCAAGGAGTATTCTATCGTAAGAGAAACTGTTGTAGACAATTCTCGGCTGAAAGGTACAGAACCTGCGGATACTCGTATGCAGTGCGAAATGTTGCATATGCTGCAAATATCACGTTGTATCAGATGGGTCTGCTGGCGACATGGGACGGGCTTGCCGGTGCTAGTTTCTGTTCATTTTCCTTTGGCATGCAAAACGCTACGAGTCGTCACGAGTCGCATGGCTAAGCGCACTGGGAGACCATTCTTACATGGTTATTGGTTTTGCATGGACCAACACCATACTGAGTACGAGTACAGGCACAGGCACGAGTCGTATTGGGTATAGAACTTGTACCTTTGTATTTGTTATCGATTCTCATGTATTCAGTACGTCTTAGAGATGACCCGATCTCGGCCTTTGCTGGTTCAAACCCAAAGAGAATCATTGTGGGACGTTTACGTAAAACAGGTCCTCATCTGATAAAACTGGAAAGACTGGCGTGGGAGGGTAGTAATATACGGCGCAGCCTACTGGACAAGAAACGAGCAACCTGGACATACAAGGACGAGTGATGACGGCTGCCAGCCATAGTGATCAGTAGCCGTTTCAGCAACAATAAGCACTAGCTTTCGATCCGCTTGACAAAGCAACTCGCATGACACGGACGTCTTTCAGCTCTATGCCGTCCCATCGCATCTTATCAGATGCGATCCGTAGCGACTTTCTGGCCTTATTCCACTTTGGCGGATGCCATCTTTGCGTAGGCGGGACCATCGGGAAAATAGTCTGTCTGCACACTTTTATCTTTTTTTGTTTTTCTACAGCCACAAGTCGGGAGGATATCTTTAAATACTGCTAAAGTGCTCAGTCTAGAATCAGGTGAACGGAAAAATATCTTACTGACCGGCCAGTAATTGAGGCTACCATCAGACAGCAGTCCAGATGGTACTCGTACCGTACAATAGTTTGTCGACATGGCACAACTTCGGGTCCCTTTCAATGTAGAAATACTCAGTGTGGCAACGATGAGGATCACTATCACCAAATGGGATCAGAAGAGGCGCGAAAAGACTGAATGAACTATGGAGAAGAAGGAGGAAGAGGACGAAGAGAGGCATGGGCAGGCCCTCTAATAGGGACGTAGAGTGGGCGGATGCCGCCTATCGGAGGTGCCTCGCCGGAGGCACCTCCTGGATCGGAGGGATCCGCGTCCCCTATCAGTGGGTCGCTGATACGTGGCCACCTACGTGCCACACTCAGTATAACAAAGCAGGGTTACAAGAGGGTGGTTTCTTCTAGGCATCGTACATTGACCTATGAGGTCGTAGACTGTTTTGACCTCAGCTCAAACTACGGTTTGACACATTAAAACCTTGTTCGTACTGTGACTGGTAGACTCACCGTCAGTAAATCCCTCGCTAGGTGGATGCATCAACTAACCGGTCATCTTGGTAGTTTGTTGGTCCGTATTTCTCGTGAGAGCGTGACATCGTGACATTGCGACTTCTGTGAGATCATCCAACATTCTACATCCTAGAGTCGACCAGGCCATTCACCGGTAGCTACTTGACGACTTGTCGTCTGCCATACCCAAAGTGTGTCTCTGATGGGTTCAGGTTCGCAGGCAAAACTGGGACAGCAGCATCAAGCCTATTTCGTGAACTTTCTCTTCAGCCGCTTGACGGTCTGTTGGCACTTTATCTGTCCGCGTTCGAAAACACGGGATAATATACGGTGTAAGATGGTGGCGGCCAGGAAAGTTGCAGACGCAGCTCATTTAAATCGCCAAGCAACTCATGCATAAGCGCTGTATGACTCTAACAATAAATACATATCTGTGGCTGTCTATGAAAACCAACAATACTGCTTCAGCCTGAGCTTATTAACGACCGAGCCAACAGAGTCATACAAATCTGCAGAAACTACCATCCTCCGGCAGCTATCCTGCACATATAATAGCAATCCTGCAGGCAGTGGCCATCTTGCATGCAGTTGTGGCTCCTCCAGACTGACAACAGCTTGGTAGCGATGACTGCTGTGGAACTCATTGAGACATCAATCAAAGCGGCTTTGACAGAAATAAATATCCAACGATCGACAGGTACGACACTTGCATGCAAGGTAAGAGCACATCCATGCAAAGCACAGATAAAAAGGAGACAAACGAGATCTTGCAGACGCTACACCGTAGTTTCAAGGTGCACAGGATAATATGACAGCCCTCGGCGAGGTTGTTAGCTGTTGAGTCAGAACACCACTATTGAGTTGAATACATCAATGCATTGCAACGTCTATCGATGCGTATTGGCAATCCAGCCTACATTGATAGTTGACCTTACGGTGATGGCATACTCAAATTCGTGTTTACCAACGCCGTGTTTTGCTTATCTAATTTTGCTCTACTACTTTCAACGGCAACCGCGTCCATCGTTCCTTCCTCTTTGGGATGCTATTCACAGAGCCAGGCCCTGCATCTCTACACTGTAGGCAGCACTTGCCGTTACACAGGGTGGATGTCCAAACGGTCGATCCTCGCTTTGCTCTTGCAGATCCTTCTATTCACGCCATGTTCAATGCATTCTCATGCACCTCAATAGCAAACGCACTTCCTACAATGCAGCTCCCATGAGTTCTGCCTCTGGCCTGCTGGCTATAAATACCACTCCTCTCCCCTCCAAACTCTCTCTTCCTCTTCTTCCTTCCTCCTCACACTTCAACCCCTAACCCCTTCACCATCTTCCCTTCTCATCTTCTTGATATCCGTTCTGCCTTGTCCTTTCTTCTCACACGAGCTCGCCCTCATGGCGATCAACGACAGCCTCGGCAACGATGGCTTCCTCGACAAGATCGACCGCCTGCGGGCCACCAATGTGGGCTCTATGATCCCTCTGCCGCAGGTCATTGTCGTCGGTGACCAGTCGTCGGGCAAGAGCTCCGCCCTCGAGAGCTTGACCGGTTTCGCCTTTCCGCGTGCAGCCACGCTGTGCACACGCTACGCCACACAGATCTCGTGCACGCGCGCACCCAGCAAGAAAATCACGATCTCTATCATCCCACGCCCATACGCCGGCAACGAGCTCAAGGCCCGGCTGCAGGCCTTTCGCCGAGAGGTCAGTGAGCTCGATGCCGCTGAGCTGGCCCGCATCTTCCAAGAGGCAAGTGACCCGGACTTGATTGTTACTGCAGGCACCTTTTGGATATCTTTCCCTGCCCCCCCGTAGTATATTCCTGCCATCTACGCGCCATCTACTTTTGCTCTTTTCCGATCTTTTGCCATCTACGCGTTCTTCGTAGTTCCCCTCTTCCAATCTATTGCCATCTACGCGTCATCTACTCGTAGTTCCTTTTTGCTTTCTCGCCTCCCCCTACCCCCAGTTTGCATGACCTTCACTTCTGATCCTTGCTCTAACAAAAACAGGCCAACGCCGCAATGGGCATTCGGATGACGGAGGGTGAAAATGATGCTGGCTCTGCATTCAGCGAGGACATCCTGCGGATCGAAATCCAGGGTCCAGAGGTAGGTCTTCCACTTTGTTTGTCTATCTCCATAGTCTCTAGCTAACCTGATCTAGGAAGTGCATTTGACATTGATCGATGTTCCTGGTCTCTTCCGGGTCGCTACTCCAGGTAAGAATGTCTCTGCAGGTCATTTTGAGTGATTGTACTGATGTGTGCAGGTCTCACGACGGAAAGTGACATCACCCTTGTGAGAGACATGGTCAAGCGCTACATGCAAGATAAACGAACAATGTAAGCATACGCCCTTGCAGTGTCGTGTTCCAGGCATGGTTAACAGAAGCTAACTTTTGACAGTATTCTCACTGTCATTCCGTGCAATGTGGACATTGCCAGTCAAGAAATTCTGAAGCTCGCTGCTGAGGTCGACCCTAATGGTGTTCGCACCATGGGGGTGCTCACCAAACCCGACCTGCTGCAAGAAGATGCCATGAAAAAGCCTGTTTTGGAACTTGTTGAAGGGCTGCGCAACCCTCTGAAGCTTGGCTACTGTGTCATTGCCAACCGTGGAGCTGATGACCATACATCCACAGAAGAAGAGCGTGTCGCTGCTGAACATGCGCTGTTTCAAACACCGCCCTGGTCGACCTGTGCCAACAAGAATGCGTTTGGTACGGACTCGTTGCGCGACCGCCTACGTTCACTTCTGCTGGACATTTCTCAGCGGGAGTTGCCCAATGTCCGCGCTGATATCACTGCCATGCGGCGGGCGTGCTCCAGAAGCCTCGCAGCCCTTGGAACAGCTCGAGAGAACGACAACTCCCAGCGCCAACATCTCGTGCAGCTTGCGTCGCGGATGCAGACCGTTTCCAGGAACGCTATTCACGGCCACTACTCTGATGATCTCTTTGAGCGGCGCCCAGATCTTCGCCTGATCACAAAAATTGTCCAGCTGAACGAGGCCTTTGCCGACACCTTCTGGAAACGAGGCCATTTCCAAGACTTCCGCGAAGTCTGGAGTTCTGATGGAGAATCCCTGCATACTCCGGCCGCATTTGCAGATTCTACTCAGCCAGAGGAAGTAGGTGACAACGTCAAAAGCGATGACAATGGCGGTCTTAAGGAAGATAGCGACAAAGACGGGGATGATGACAAGTCGGCGAGTGACGAGCAACCCGTCGATCCTGACATCTATACCCCGGTGTCAACTCCCACAAGATATTATGAGCTTGACGATATCATCGTGCCAAACTACGATTGCCCGAAGCCAAAGCGTGGTCCTCTCAAAGGCTTGATCCGGAAAATGTACGTTGCAAGCCGGGGTCCAGAACTGGGAACAGTAAGTGCACTCTATCATCATTTCTGAGACTATTTGCGATTACTAAACATCATCATTTTCATAGTTCAACGGAACGGTTTTGGCCTCGGTCTTCCGAAAGGTCTCGACAAAGTGGGAGGATCTCGTCCTTGACCATGTCAGCAAGGCCATTGTCGTTGTGCACGACTTCATCTACAAGACTTTGACTGAGCTGTGCCCTGACCAGACCGTTTGTGAAAATGTCTGGGACATGATTTTGAGAGACAGCCTGTGCGAGCGCTACCAGAAAGCAATGGATCAAGCCCGGTTGTTGCTGCTGATTGAGCGTTCTGGGCTTCCCGTCACGCTGAACCACTATTTCAACAGCACGCTGCAAAAGAAACGACAGGATCGACTTGTCGCGAAGCTGGAGAAGCATGCAAGAGAAGTCTATGAGCACGCGGATCAAGGCAGGATTCGCGTCAAAAGCACAGAGAAGCATGTGTCCATGCAGGTGCTGAGAGACCTTGGCACGGACATGGACAACAGCGAGCATGTCTGCGACGACATTCTGGACACAGTCGAGAGCTACTACAAGGTGTCCCGCAAGCGGTTTGTCGACATCGTCTGTCAGCATATCGTCTTCTATATACTGCTTGTCGGCCCCGACAGTCCTCTGACGGTGCTGTCGCCAGACAACGTTGTCAACCTGACCGAAGATCAGCTAGAAGCGATTGCCGGAGAAGATTTGGTGACGCGCTCTCAAAGAGCGGCGCTGAATCGCCAATTGGAGAGCCTTGTGGAGGCCGTCAGGATCCTTCACACCTAGACGGCCTGGCTGCTTCGGCATGTTTTCCATGGAAGGTCAGGTGTTGTGGAGGATTTGCAAACTTGGTACGTTTTTGTCAATGTTCTCATATTGGTTCTATCATGTACGAGAAAATGTAGTGACTGCCCTATTGCAGTAATGCATGATACATGATAATATAATAGTTGCTGGAGCCCGTGGTACTCGTGATATGTTGAGCATGTTGGATCTTTCGTGGACAATGAATAAAATGGCCCGATGGGGAGATGTTATAATATTAATATGTCCAGTTTACGACTTCCGCTTTCTCCGTCCCAGCACGCGTGCATAATTTGTTCAATACCGGATAGTACGGCGTCAGCACTGCTTCGCGGCACTTGTACACACTTTTTTTTTTCCTTTCGGTATTTCGCTTCCCATGCGGGCTGAAAACACGGACACCCACCCGCCTATAAAACTGACCGACTAACCATGGGTCTCCGATATAGTGAGCTTCATCTGGTCTTACCTACTTTCAAATGCAGAATAAGAAAAGCAGAGACGTCGTCGTCGCGCGCCGTCGATATTACATAATATCGATTACTAAGCGATCGTCGCACATTTCTGGTAGTCGTAGCAGTTCTTGTTCTTGTTAGCGCCCCCGTCGGGCCACCAAGTCAAAATTCTGGCTGCTTTCACCACAACTCAACTTTGATTTTCCTTTGCTCTCTCGAAACATGTCTGGCGCATCCCACATCGGCCCCGGGACCGTGCGCCCAGAGGCGCTGGTGAACAATGCGGACGCGAAAAAGTACTGGGAAGGCGTGAGCGCAGACAACGACGGCATGCTGGGCGGGTTTGCGTTTGTGTCGCGGGCGGACCTGCGGGGCTCGCGCACGTTTCTGGCCCGGCTGGGCATTGGCAGCAAGCCGGGGCAGCGGCAGATCAAGCGGGCGCTGGAAGGTGGGGCGGGGTAGGCATCTCTTTTTGTTTTCTCTATCAATGTCTACTACGTTTACTGACATACAAGAATCGGCCGCATTACCGAGGGCATGCTGCTCGATTTCGTCGAGGAGGTGGACGTCATTGAGCCCGTGGCCAAGTTTACCGAGGCGCTCAAGAGCAAGTCGGGCGTGCGGCACGTGTACAATGTCGGGCTGGAAGGGTGGACGCCCGGTCCGGACGAGATGGAGATAGAGAACAAATACGGCCTCATCTGGACGCAGTGGTGCACGGGCTACCTCAACGACAAGCAGTTTGTCGAGTACCTGCAGCGGTGCCGGACGGTGCTGGACCCCGTGGACGGCGTCGTCGTGATCAAGGAGAACCTGACGACGACCAACGGCGACGATTTCGACCAGCAGGACAGCAGCGTGACGCGGTGCGAGTCGTCGTTTCGGCGCATCTTTGAGCAGGCCGGGTTCCGGCTGGTGCGGTCGGAGCTGCAGCGGGGGTTTCCGCCCGAGGCGGAGCTGCTGCCGGTCAAGATGTATGCGCTCAAGGCCAAGCACGCGTCGCCATAGCAGGCAACGTGCGATTACCTTCTTGCCCTGGCAAATCAAAGGAGATGATGTGCAGTACAGCAGTACAGCAGGACAGTTACGTGATTTGGGTGGCCATTTCCCATTATGATATAGACACGCTTTTTCGAGTATGCCCCTTGATCACAGATATCAAGTGAAACTTATCAAGGTGAACGTGTCTGTATATATATAAAGTGGCAAAGCTGTATGATTGAAGGGAAAAGATGGAAAAAAACCACCCCTTGAGAGTAAACCAGATGGACGCGTGGCATGGGCTGTTTGCCGTTGCACGTCTTGAGAGAGAGAGAGAGCGTGCCCGGCCGGCAGCTATGCAGAGGCCAGCTGGGCTGCCTTTTCTTTGCACCGGTCACACGTGTCCCGCCACGAGTTTGCGCTGTCCGAGGCCCGCGAGTTGGGACACACGTTGCCCGTGCGGTGGCCCTGCTCGCAGAGGACGACGTTGAGCGAGTCTTTATACGGCTGGAAGCCCCAGTAGTAGCAGTCACCCCGGTTGGCGCAGTACATCTTGACACGCTGCTTGTAGCACATGGTGGCAGTTCTTGGGTGTTGTGCGTTGTGCGGTTGTGCTGATATGTGTGCGGGTGTGCGGTTGTGCTGATATGGGGTGTTGATATGGGGGCGAGTGAGACGAGAGAGAGGGAGGCGAGGAGAAAAGTGTAGCAGCTCGGGCAGGAAAACAAGACTGCCCACACAAAATGCGAGAGGGGCAGCAGCAGACGAGAAGGATGGAGGAGGTTTTGCTTACTTGGACCGGAGAGTTTTTTTATTTTTTTTTATTTCTGATCAGCTGGACACACGGGGGGCATGGCGTGCTATTAATTTATTCTCAAGCACAGGCCTTGGTCTAGCAAAAACGGCGGCTTTTGCATGCACACGCACGATTTGCCGTGTCGGAGGGCAGCAGTCTGGGGGTGACGTCGACACCAGCAGCCACCGGACGAGAACCCGATCATTGAGTGTATTGGCTGGCATCACACAGCAACGCAGCAACGCAGCAACGCAGAAAACGCAGCATGCAGCCCAACGCCAAAAAAATGAAAAGTGAAAAGTGCAAAAGATACATGGGACGACGACAACGCTGCTGTCCCGCTGGGGCCGTCATTCCCGACCGGGATAGGAAACGCTCCGTTGTGCTGTGTGCTGTGTGCAGCGTGCAATGTGATGTGTGCTGTCCTTGCTCTGCTGTCATGACTTGTCCCGCACTGAGCCGCGTCGTGTACAAGGAGTACGAGTATGTACTAGTTCCAAAGACCTTGTCGTCTTGTCCAGTTTTGGGCAAACGCAACCCACCAATAGCCGACTTAGACAGTGCATTAGTGGCTCTCAGCGACTGCTGCGCGCGGAGGGAAAGAGAGTGGCAGCCACCACCACCAACGGCCGCGACAGGTTGTCAGTTGGCTGGCGCGAAACTCGGAATGCGGAACAGACCGGGCTGGGGAAGACGGGGAGGGGGGGGGGAGGGAGGAACTGGGCTGGTCGGTGTGCATGTCAAATCTACGTTGGCTAGGGCCATCTTTGTCGTGAGATCGAAAAGGGTCACATTTTGCGACGACGAGCCGTCTGTCTGTTGTGAGTACGAGTACTCGTAGGTATAGCGTCACGTGATGAAGATGCCCAGACGGACCGATGACGTAGTCGAGCCCCGGCGCTTGCCGCGCTGAAAGTCCCGCACGGACCCTGGCGGCATGGTCGACAAGCACGAGTACGAGTGCTCAGTACAGCTCATGCGTGAGCAATATTGGCGTTTTCTTGTCAGGGAGTTCATCCGATTCGACCACTTCAGAAAGGAAGCATGGCACCAGCAGACGCGGCACAGCCCGCCTCACAGACACAGCCTGCCACCACCCAGCAGCCCGCGATACAGCACGACGGCGGCTGCATCGACGACACGCGCTGGATTGTCTTTGTCATTGGCTCGTCGGCCTCGGGCAAATCAGTCACGGCCCAATCCCTTGCTGCCACGCTGCACGCCAAGTACATTGAAGGCGATGATGTTGGTCTTCTCTTTTTTTTAAAAAAAAAAAGAAAAAGGAGGAGCGAGCAGCTGACAACCAGTTCCACCCAAAGGCCAACATTGACAAGATGAGCCGCGGCGAGGCCCTGACGGACGCGGACCGTGCCGGCTGGCTCGAGGCCATCAGCGAGCATGCCGTCGTGCACCTGCGGGGGCCCGGCACGCACCACTTGATTGTCACGTGCTCGGCCCTCAAGCGGGACTACCGCCAGCTGCTGCGTACGGGCGCGCACCGGGCCGGCGACCTGCGCATCCTGTTCTTGCTGCTGTATGTGCCCGAAGAGGAGCTGCTGCGGCGGTCGCGCGCGCGCGCCAACCACTTTGCCAAGCCCAACCTCGTGCACAGCCAGGTGGCGACGCTGGAGCTGCCCGACGACGCTGAGCATCCCGAGCCGGACGTCGTCATCATCGACGGCAACCGGCCGCTGGCCGAGGTCGAGCAGAGCGCGGTGCATGCCGTGGAAGTGGCATGGGGGCTCCATGCATGAGCGTTGCGGCCGTGCATGGCAAGACAGCTTGTTTCACTCGATTTGCATGAGTACGGAGTATGGATGTCCCACTTATGAGGCCTACGACTTCTTCCACTTCTTTGAACGTTAGATTCTAGATTCATAGACACTTACACAGCAGCATATCACACTTTAGCTGCAAGCACCTCATTTGTTTATTTTCTTAGATTTCGGTAGATCGTTTATTGGTAGAAACTGGCAGATACTACTTGGCGCTCAACGCCCTTACCATTGTTGTCACTCACCATTGCTCATCATCACTCACCGTTGACCGTTTGTCGCTTCCTAGGCAGTAAGTCAGTCAGTCACTCACTCACTCACTCACTCACCAAAGGGTTTGCTGCTTTAGGCAGCGTTGGCAATCTCCTCCTCCATGTCCGTAATGGCATCCTCCAGGACCGCGAGCTGCGCCTTCTTGGCCTCAATGTTGTCATCCTTGGCCGCCACATCGGCCTTGGCATTGATGTAAGCCAGGTTGCTCACCTTGCCGGCCTGCGTGTCCGGATCATGCTTCTCCGCCTCCATCTCCGCCGCGACCATGCGGTCCACGGCCGCGTTGTACTCGGCCCAGGCCTCAACAATCTCCGCCCGGTAGACGGGGCGCAGAGCAATGAGCTCCTGGAGGATCTGCTGGTTGGACTGGGACGACATACTTGCGGTGGTGGATTGGGTGTTGGTGATGGTGGAGTTGGAAGTTGGAGGTGAGAATGAGACTGAAGTTGAGACTGAAGCTGAAAAGGCTGGATGGGTTGTTGATGAGATGTTGTTGAGATGATGATGATGAGATGAGTGATGAGATAAAATGTTTGTTGACAGCGGCATCGCGACATTTTATAGAGACTATATGAACAATCTTGCATGCTTGTCGACTGTGGTTTAAACAATTTTGTGAGGTTGTCGTTGTTCTGTTCATGGACAGTTTTGCAAGCTTGTCGTTGTTCTTTGAATACCTTGCGACTGTCGGTTGTTCTCTGACAACGGCATTGTTCAGCCTCCATGAACATGGACTCTTCGTAGAATAGTACGTGCTCTGGGATTCTTTATCTTTACAGCTATGAACATCTATACGTTGTTCAGCCACCTCTTGCGAGTCGGCTATGCTACCGTCGAGGCATCCAAGCTGGTATGTATTATCGTGACAACAGTGTCTCAAAGAAATAATCTGCTGGCGTACTCTCCCGGGCACGTGGGTCTTGGCTGCGTCGAGTCGAGCACCAACACGACGTCGGGGTAATCGGGTAAATGCAGTGCTCACGTTGGTATAGCCGGGAAGAGGGATGGCAGGCAGCGATCCCATTTTCTTTTCTTTTCCTTGATAACACCTTTAAACTCCTGATCATCAAACACATCCCAACATGCCCCCGCTCATCACCAATCTCTACACGGCCGACCCGTCCGCCCACGTCTTTGCCGGCCGCCTCTACCTCTACCCGTCCCACGACCGCGCCACCGACATTGCCCCCAACGACAATGGCGACCAGTTTGCCATGTGCGACTACCACGTGTTTAGCACGGGGTCTCTTGATGCACCAGGTCCCGTCGTCATCGACCACGGCGTCGCGCTGCGCCTCGACGACGTGCCCTGGGCCGCCAAGCAGCTGTGGGCGCCCGACGCCGCGACGCGCAATGGTCTTTTTTATTTGTACTTCCCCGCGCGCGACCACGACGGCCGGTTCCGCATTGGCGTCGCCGTTGCTGACCGTCCCGAGGGCCCCTTTGCGGCCGACCGGGACTATATTGCGGGGACCTACAGCATTGATCCGGCCGTGCTGGTCGACGACGTGGCTGTCGGGGAGGACGACAACGTCGTCGACGAGACACCGGCCTACTTGTACGTCGGCGGGCTCTGGGGCGGCCAGCTGCAGTGCTATCAAGATGGAGATCAGTTCGATCCTGCCTGGCTAGGCCCCCGCGAACCGTCGGGCGCGGGCGTGCCGGCCATGGGCCCGCGCGTGGCACGACTGAGCCGCGACATGCGGTCGCTGGCGGAGCCGCTGCGCGAGGTGCTGGTGCTGGCGCCCGAGACGAACACGCCCCTCCTGGCCGACGACCATGTGCGACGGTTTTTCGAGGCACCCTGGGTGCACAAGCGCCGGGGCGTCTACTACCTGAGCTACTCGACGGGTGACACGCACTACCTGTGCTACGCGACGGGCACGTCACCGTACGGGCCCTTTACCTACCGCGGACGGCTGCTGGAGCCCGTCGTCGGGTGGACGACGCACCACTCGATTGTCGAGTTTGGCGGCCGCTGGTACCTGTTCTACCACGACGCATCGCTGTCGGGCGGCGTCACGCACCTGCGGTCGGTCAAGGTCAAGGAGATTTTTTATGACGACGAGGGAAATATAGTGTCTGAGGCGTAGGTTGATAGTTTTGATTCATTATAAACGAGCACAATGATAATTAATGTATAAAAAACATCTGCTACCCCCGCACTGACGCCATCACACCCTCAATCCACGGGTACACGCTGTCGTTGGCAAAGGGATAGCCCATGTGCGGCCGGCCCGGGAAGAATCGCGCCTCCTTGGGCGACCCGTGGTCAAACAGCAGCAGCGAGTCCTCAATCGGCATCAGGCCGTCCTGGATGCCGTTGATCAGCAGCAGCCGCGTCGACGGCTGGTCCAAGATGCCGTTGGCCAGCAGCGAGAACTTGGCCATGGCGCCCTTGACGTACTCGTCGGCCGAGCTGTAGCCATACTTGACGGCAAGTGCGGGCGTCAGCGCAAACGGGTACTCGTGGCCGTCGGCGCGGGCGAGCCAGGCCGGGTCAAAAAAGTAGTGTGTGCCAGCCCCCTGTGCCACGGCCCCGGCGAGCCGGTCCTTGTGCGTGTGTGCGATGCGCACAGCATAGTAGCCGCCCGAGCTGAGACCCCAGACCACGACACGCCGCATATCAAAGACACCTCGCAAGGCCGTCATCCACGCAAACAGGCTGTCCCACAGACGTTCAGGGCTCGTGGCGTCGGCAGGGTCGGCCGGGCAGTCGGCCGTTCCCGGGATCTCGAGGATCACGCTGGCCCAGCCACGCTTCAAGAACTCTTCGGAGCGCGTTGTGTTGTCGGGGCGGTAGCCGTCGAGGCCAGTAAGAAGAACAACGACAGGAGCAGGCTCTGAGGGGTGTGCTGCGGGAGGAACGCGGACGTAGACAGGAATGGCAGCGCCCTCGGGTTGCTCGCCGCCCTTGCGGCCGTGAATGTGCGGCACGAGCACCTCCTCCATGGGCACGTCCCAGGTCTTGCTGGCCTTGAGGCATGCCGCCTTTTGCGCCTCCCATGCGCGCCACTTGACGCTGTCGTTGACTGTGGGTCGAGCAGAGATGTACGGGAAGCGAGCAATGCGGTAGACGGCGCAGGCGCGCAGGTAAAGGTCGGATGCTTCCTTCTTGTTGTCCAGGGGTGCGTCGCGCAGCAGCGTGTCGGCATTTTCGACCAAAGCCTGGGCGACGGGAAAAAAGGCTTCCGTGTATTCGGGCGAGGTGCCGTCGTTGATCTTGTTGGCGATGAGATGCTCAAAGATGGGCGCAAAGTCGTCGTACTTGCCGTCGTGAAAGGGATAGACGCCATGGGTGCAGGGAAACTTCCACTTTGTCTCCCACAGGGCCTGGATGCTGCTGTGATGGGGCATGCGGCCCTCAAACGCCTCGGTGCCCATCATCCACGACTGGGGGGTCGGTGGCATGACGGCAGCACCGTTGGTCGGCATGGTGCCGACTAAAAGGAGACGGTGCGGGTGATGGTGCGCTTTCTGAACTGGGCGGGCTTGCCAAGCTCATGGACCGACGACACCTTGGAGTTGCGGCGGCGCACGACTTCGCGGCCGGTCTCGAGCTTGTCGAGTGCACTGATTTGTTAGTTAGCTTGAGCTGGGGAGTTCTGGACTCGGTCAACGTCATGGGTGGCACATACAGAAGACGGAGGTACGTCAGACGGATCTTGGAAAGAGCGCCGTTGCAGCGCGCGGTGAACTTGTCGTTATGGTCCAGCGAGGAGCGACGGCTGTGCAACGAGCCATAGCTGGGGAACGGCGACGTCTCGGTGTTATATGTCTGCATTTTAAGAGGTAAAAGCGGCACGGACGGTACGCGGCTGGGTAGAGACGAGGTTATGGGGGAGTGTGGTAGTTGGGAGACCGCGAAACCTGCGGCTGGAAGGATGAAGGTGGTGGTGTAGTCGACAACGGACTGTATGTAGGCGACGAGAGGGAGTGCTGTCAGCAGGGGAAGACGACGGCGACAAGTACTGCACGACGCCGGACGGAAAGTCGAGTTGGGGAGATCCGAAAAGTCAATAATACGAGTAGGGGCGAGGTCAGATGATGTGAGATGACGGAAGATGCTAGACGGGGTGAATAAGAATGCGAGGATAGTAAGAATACAAATGCTAGGAGTTGATGCGAGGAGGGCGGAGGGCTGAGGGGACAAATGATCAGTGAGAGCACATGGGAAACCGTCTCTATATAGGAGAGTGCTGAGTCAAGGCTGACGTGCGGAGGAGTCCGCAGTAGTCATGCGTGATGACGGCCGTTCTTTCCTGCGACGGCATGCGAGCACGGGTGTACGTGCGCTCATAACACGGCGATTGCCCCAAAGAGGAAAGTAACGGAAGCACAGGCCAGCAGCTTACCCCACTGCACCGTCCGGGCAGCCGTAAATGGCATGTGATTTTACCCACAATGAGGTGGGTTCAGCAGTGCGCACAGCGCCACGATGCCGTAGTGTCTTGGGCCACGGAGCAGCTGCTGCCACGAAGGCTGCGCGGAAATGGCCACGACTGCAGTGCAGGGTTCGCTGTCTGACACGCGTCAGCCGTCGGTCACTCTGATAAGTACTCCGTAGGACCCTGGCTGCATGAAGTGGGACGAGGCGAGCTATGACTTACTGGTGTGTTACGTGATGAACTCGAAATAGCATGCTGTGCAGAAAGTAGGCAGACCCAGGCTTGTCGTCTGGTGATATGAGTGATATGACATGATATCAGCGGGATTACCGACAGCAGATGCGATACAGATCAGATCAGATCACTCTATTCTTCTAGATGCCCATGTTCGCCATGAATGCCTGCTCCTGCCCCAGCAGGACGATGCTGGCCCAATACCAAATCATATCAAGCAATGAAACGTAAAACATTGAAATCAAAACAACAATCGTCTGCCGTCTGCCGTCCACTCCAATCATATCGCAGCATGTCGACGCCATGTCAACCATAATCCACCGGCCGTATCGAGCGACAGGTCTCAGAGCTTGGCTATGGTGGGAGTCGTGTCAGCTGAACTGAATCGCTATGCTGGTGTGCGCGGTGTGACAGACAAGCCAGGCTGGAAATGACGCGAGAGAGAGCGAAAACACAGAGAAAAACAGACAGGGGTCATGTACTCGTACTCGTCTTCTTGACCGTGCTGCTGTTGTCGTCAAAGTAGTGTGCCATCTCCAGCCCGGCCCGGCGGAAGCCGCACTTGACGTAGAAGCCCTCGTTGGCCTCGCTGCAGTCGAGAATGGTCTTGTAGCAGCCGACCTTGGCCGCAATGTAGTCGAGCGCCTGGATGATGCGCAGGCCCAGCTTCTTTCCCTGCTGGTCTTTATCGACGGCAATGTCCTCAATGTGGCCGACGATGCCGAGGTTGTGGATAAACTTGCGCTCGACGACGAGGGCGCCCGTGCCGACGACGCGCGACGTGGCCGTGTCCTCGATGATGAGCACGTAGTAGGTGCCCTGCTGGCGCGCGAAAAAATCGAAACGCTCGGTAAAAGCAGCCTCGGAGATGTCGCCGACCGTGGTCAGGACGCGCAGGCAGTCGAGAAACCCCGTGGCAAAGTCGGACGCGCGCAGCGAGCGCAGGATGTAGCCGGTGGGCAGGGCGGCGGACACGGCGGGGGAGACGAGGTCCTGGCCAAAGAGTTCGACGACAGACATGGCGGCGGTGGGTGGTGTTGAGGAGGTGGTATGGAGGTGTTGTTGTCGAGGAAGGAAAAAAAAAGGTCGATGTCGTCGGAGAAAAAGGGTCCAAATAGCTGACTCGACTTCAATCGCTGCTGCTAATGTCGCTAGTAGAAAAAAACTGCAACAAGGCTCTAACACAGAATACGAGTATGCGCGCTGATGAGCAGTACGAGTAGGTCCAAAACAAAGACGTCCAACAGATGAGGCAGGAAAAGAGCAAATGCCGTGGATCACGGTGGATGAGTGACGGCTTATGAACGGCAGGAACGATAAGGGGCTGAAGACGAAGCCGGGCGCAAAGCGCACAGCTCGTATGCAGTACTCGTACCTGGCTGGGCCTGGGGCGGTCAAGCACTGCCCCGCAGGGGGCTAGCGTCTTCAGGACGGAGTACGAGCACTGCGAATATAAATAGAGTAAATAAACGAAAAGGTCCGATGCGGTGGGGCCTTGTGATGTAATGTTGGGGTGATTATGTCAGCATTGAGTACGCGACGAAAGGTACGACTCGGATTGAAGCGAGCAGTAGTTTTTAAAAAGAAATCACTTGCAATTAATATTCAGTTGGGTCCCAAATGACAGCAAACATGGGACGTGCAGATACGCAGTGTGCTGCATGCGAGGCGTCGGCACTAGCGACACTTACACCGAGACACGCTGTCACATGCTGATTCAGCGCAGCCAATAACTGTTGGGGAATGCGGACCCCTGCTGCCTCAACGCGATCGCCGCCTAATCAACGATGGCGGCGGCGGCGGCGGCGACGACGAGAGTGCTTATCTACGAGTACTTTGCAGGCCATTCTTTGGACTTGGATTTGGATTTGCTTTTGCACTTGTTCTTTCTTTTCGTCTGTTGATTTGTTCGTTCGCTCTCTTGGACATCCAGTCAGGCATGGCGAGTCTGCCGCCCACATTCACGACCGTGCACCACAAACGACGTCATCTCACGGCCAGTCGCCGACTACGACTACTCTGCCTGCTTTGACCTACGGAGTACTCGTACATAAGACACATACACCATGGTTCACTTGCCATCGGGCTTGTCGGCCCTGCCGGTCGACGGCGACATCCTGGGCGACAGCAGGTCCGATGCCAATATTGACAGCGACATCAACGACGACTTTGACGACAACCTCTCCATCCACGAACCACCACCGCCTGAAAAGGGCAACCCGCTGCTGCCCGGCCGGATCGCGCGCAGCATCAGCTTCGGCACGTACTCGATCCGTGGTGCCGTACGCACAGCCCGGTCCGTCGGCCGTGTTCCCTTTCAGGTTGCACGCTACACGACGGCTGCCAGCATCGAGGCCGGCCGTCTGGCGTTTGACGTGGTGCTCGGCGAGACGGGCCGCAGCCTGTATGCGCAGTATGCCACGAGAGGAAGTGCTACTGATGGCGACGGCGAGGCCGACCGGCTGCGTGTCGCATCCGTCCTCGAGAGCACGTTTGACGCCGCCCACCGCGGCTTCCACTACTTGCAGCTGTTTACCGCGGCCGGCTTTGAGCTGACGGGCAGCAGCGTGGCGACGCTCATGGACCTGTCCGAGGTGGTGCTGCTGCTGGTGGACAGCACGCTGGGGTCGACCGAGTCGTCGCGCGCGCTGCGCAGCATTTTGCATTTCATGTCGCTCGAGTTCCAGAACCCGGCCACGGGTTTACCGGGGGAACGCGTCGGGTTCCGCGACCTGCTGTGGGGACTGTGCGGGCTCGTGTACTTGCAGAATGCGTGCGAGCGGCGCGATGCCGAGGAGCGTGCGCGGCTGGCCATCGAGGCGGTCATCTGGGACGTCGTGGTGCTGGACGGACGGCGCGTCGACGTGCACGAAAACAGCTTGTATGGGTCTCACCAGGGGGCCTACAACGGCAGCAGCAGCGGCGGCAACAGCACCAGCAACAACGGCATTACCAATACCAACACCGATATCAACAATGCCACTACCACCACCACCACCACATGGCCACACGCCCTCACCGTCCAGGGCGACGACCTGCCCGAGTCGCTGATCCGTGAGCAAGTGCTGGCCGCGACGTCCGCCGACGCCCGCATCACCGTCCACACGTCGACGGCCAAGATCATCACCGTCGACATCACCGGCAACCAGCCTCCGCCACCTATATCGCCACCGCCCGGCGTCGAGCTCGTCGAGCTGGGCCCGCTGCATGTTCCTGCGGGCGCAGACGCACGGCCGGCAACGCCGTCGGGCCAGGAGACAACCTATCGCATCGTGTTTCGCATCAACACGGGCGATGCGTCGGCGTCGTTGACGGCCATTCCGGCGCCGGCCACGTCTTCCGCTAATGTCGTGGAGCAGCTGACCGACGACGACACGGTCGACACGTCCATGGAGGATGTCACTGCGGACGAGGTTGGCCTGGTGGACGACAAGCCGCTGCCCGATGTACCAACGCCCGCGACCGTCACTACTGTCCAGACACCACAACCGTCGCCGCCGTCCGTTGCCAACCAAAAGAAGGTGCGGCAGCCGGTGTCGGGTGCATCAGCAGCGCCATCGGCCACGGCGTCACGTGTACCATCCGGTTCCGTCCCCCGGCCCCGTATCCCCAGCGGCTCGGCCTCGGCGGCGACCAAGCAGCCCGCGACCACGACCGACAAGAAGAGCTCCATGGGCATCCGTGCCGTCCTTAAGCGCGGCAACATGCGGCACCGAGACGCGGCAGCAGCGCAGTCCGGCGAGACGACGACGACGACGACGACGACACCGGCGACCGCACCGGCACGCAAAGTCTCGGGCCGGTCGACGCCGTCGGGGCCGCCTACGCCGCCCAAGAAAGCCAAGCTGTCGGCATCGGGGCCAGCCCCCGCTATCCGGCAGCAGCAGCAGCAGCAGCCCATTCCGCCTCCCCGCAGCAGCAGCGCGTCGTCGCAAAAGCCACCAAAGCCGCCAAAGCCACCAAAGCCGCCAAAGCCGCAAATGACGCAAATGGTGCGCACGCCACTCACATCGCGCGCGCTGTTCCGCCACGAAGCACCGACGCCCGGGTCGCGCAACGGTGACGACGCTGCCGCTACTGCCTACCACCACCGGCCACGGCCCAGCATGACGGCCGACGACCTCGAGTCGCTGGCGTCGCTGGCATCGCTGGCATCGACGTTTGCCGACAACATTTCTTTGCACGCCGACACGCGGCCAGCAACACTGGCGGTGCCTTCTGGTGGGGGTAACGGTGGCGGCGGCGGCGGCGGTGGCAACGGTGGCACCAACTCGCGGCCCGGCACGGGCCACAGCAACGGCAACGGCAACGGCAACGGCAACGGCTCGCCCCACCGGTCACGTGCCAACCGCAACAGTATCTACACGCTGCACACCAACGACTCGCAGGCGTCGCTGATTCTGTCGGCCTACGGTCCGGGTGGCCGGCGCGGCGGCTGCGATACGACTATGGGCGGCATGCCGTCGTCGTCGTCGTCGTCGACTTACAACCCCGGAGCCGCAGACACGCTCGACGAGGTGCGTCGTACGGGCCGCGTGCCCGGCATGTTCCCGGCCAAGCCGCTGCTGCACAACCTGCAGCGGTACATGCGGTTCTCGTCGGCGGCGTATGGGCGTGACTTTTTAAGGGCCATGGGGATCAGCACGTCGACGTCGACGTTTAGCGGCAAGCTGGACCCGCAGACACAGCAGCAGCCGCCGCCGCCGCACCACCACCACGAGATTGCGTCGTATGCCAAGCACACGGGCGTGGCGCCCGAGGACATTGTGATGGCGTCGTTTATTGACGCCAAGGGCGGGCCCGACGCCGCGGGGCAGACGCGCATGCCGCTGGTGCACTACATTTCGCTCGACCACGCGAGCAAGGCCGTGGTGCTGGCGTGCCGCGGCACCCTGGGGTTCGAGGACATCTTGGCCGACATGGCCTGCGCCTACGACAGCCTGTACTGGCGCGGGCGCACGTACCAGGTGCACAAGGGCATCCACGCGTCGGCGCGGCGTCTGCTGTACGGCGGCGACGGGCGCGTGCTGGCCACGCTGCGCGACGCGCTGCTGCGCTACCCGGACTACGGGCTCGTGCTGTGCGGGCACTCGCTGGGGGGGGCTGTGACGGCACTGCTGGGCGTCATGCTGTCGGAGCCGCGGCAGCAGACAGCCACAGGTCCCAATTCTACCTCTTCGTCCACCTCCCCCGGCTTCTTCCAGACAAAATCCATGCCGCCGCGCCTGCTCGTCTCCGAGGGCCACGGCGGCGTGCCCGGCGGTGCTGCCGGTGCCGGCCGCGAGGTGCCCAGCCTGCCGCCCGGCCGCCCCGTGCACGTTTTCGCCTACGCACCCCCGGGCACCATGTCGCCGGGCCTCTGCAAGGTCACGCGCGGGCTCATCACCACGATTGTGCAGGGCCACGACCTTGTTCCTTTTTTGTCGCTCGGCGTGCTGCACGATTTCCAAGCCGTCGCGCTCGCCTTCAAGACCGACGACAGCCAGGCGTCGGCCGAGCTGTGGGGCCGCCTGTGGGACAAGCTGCGGCGGTCGCTCGCGCAGTCGTGGAGCGGCGCTGGTGGTGGAAGTCGTGCCGATGCGTTGCTGAACAAGAACAATGACATGGAAATCCCTGCCGACGACGCCTGGGCCTATGCCGCGCTCAAGACGCTGCGCGCCAGCATGCTGAGCCAGAAGCTGCTGCCGCCCGGCGAGGTGCTGCTGGTCGAGACGCAGCGCGTGCTGCAGCGGACGACCTACAGCGGCGGCAAAGGCATGGGTGCTTCGCCCTGCCTCATGGTGTCGCCGGCGCGGCGCGTCGTGCTCAAGTACGTGCGCGACGTCGAGGCGCGGTTCCGCGAGATCCGGTTCGGGCTGGCGGCCTTTGGCGACCACAGCCCGGGGCGGTACGAGCGGGCGCTGGACCAGCTCGTGGTGGGGGTTCAGCTGTAGTTTTTACTTTTACTTTTTTTTTACTTTTTACTTTTTTTTTGTTTTGTTTTGTTTTTGTTTTTTTGTTTCTTCTCTTTGTGTTTCCTTCACACTTGCACTTTACACTACTACACTTTTGCAGCCGTTCAACGAGGAACGATCACGGCAGCGTTGATACCCTAGAACAATATAATAATAACAATAATGACAACAGAAGAATGATTTCAAAGCATACTGAGTAGCAAGTCAACGTCGCCGATTTTAACTTATTCGAGTAACGTCCCGCTCGCCAACTACCGATCGGCTACCGGCTGATTGGACGGAAAAATACGCCAAAATCCCCGAGGGGTATCCTCGGCACTCGGTTCTCGCTCTAATGTTATTTATTTAATTTATTTATTTGTTCTGATTTCTAATTCTTCTATTTGCATCCGCTACTGCTTGTCCGGGAAGCCAAAGTTGACACCAAAAGGCGGGTACACAAACCGCTGCAGCTTGCCCTCGGCCGCCAGCTTGGCCGAGTAGTCGTCCAGCGTCTTGGTGTCGTCCGCGTCCAGGTCGACAATCGCCTTGTTGGCGTCGATGCGCGCCGCCGACACCGACTTGGCCACCACCGTGCTGCCGCGCGCCACGTGGTAGCTCAGCAAGATCGTCGCCGGCGCCACGCCGTGTTTCGCGGCCACGGCCACCACGGGCTCGGCCGAGAACAGCGGCCCCCCCGTGCTGCCAAAGGGGCTGTACGCCATAATGTGGATGCCGCGCGCCCGGCACAGGTCGACAATGTCCTGCTGCGGCAGCGCCGGGTGGTTCTCAATCTGGTTGACGGCCGGCACGACGGTGCAGTCGGCCAGCAGCTCTTCCAAAAATTTGACGCTGTAGTTGCTGACGCCGACGGCCTTGGCCTTGCCCGTCTTGTAGACAGCCTCCATCTGCTTCCACGTGTCGACGTGGTTGTGGTCGTGGATAATGTCGCGCGAGCCGTCGGGCAGCTTGGGGAACCGGTCGTCGTTGCCGTCCGGGTTCATCAGCAGCGGCCAGTGCACCAGGTACAAGTCGACATAGTCGAGTCCCAGGCTCTTGAGCGACTTGTCCAGGCCCAGCTCGACGCGCGACGTGTACGTGGCCCACACCTTGGACACGACAAAGACGTCCTCGCGCTTGATGCCCTTGGCGAAAGCTGCCTTCAGGCCCTGGCCGACCTCTTCCTCGTTGCCGTAGCAGTAGGCGCCGTCAATGAGCCGGTAGCCGTGCGTCACGGCGTACTCGACGGCGGCGGCGACCTCGCCGGGGGCCGACTGCCAGGTGCCTTTTCAGTTAGCTGGCAGGATCTTTGTTGATTCTTTCTCTAGCAAACTCTTTTTTATCTTAAACTCACCCAGACCCAGTGCGGGAATGTCGGCGCCAGTGTTGAGCTTAAAGCTACGGTCCGTCATGGTGGGCAATGTTGTGATGGTGCGAAGTGGTGCAAGACGAGCAGAGACAAGACAGGGTCGAGTCAAGAGACGGGAAGATAGTTGGGAAGAGAGACGGGAAGAGTAACGACAAGAGATACGACAAGAGACACGGCAAAAGGTGGATGACATGCGAGCTGATGAGGAAAGAACACTGGGTGAAGAGGGGCAGACCAGAGCGGAAGGAGCTACGAGCACGTATGTGTATTTATTATCGCGTGTACGGAGTACAATGTACGTCGTGACTGCTGGAATATTCCCTGGAAACGGCGTGGCCAAAGGAGGAAAGTGGACAGTGGGTGGGATCCAGGGCGGCGGCGCGGGTGAAAGCAGCCCGATGACGTTTTAGCGGCTAGTTGCCCGTGGGGAGGAGTCGGAGGAGGGGTCGGCGAGGGCCGAGTAATACTCCGGAAGACGATGAGCAATCTGTTGTATGCACAGGTGCAAGCATACATTTTTGGTAGTCTATTCTTTATTGCAAGTGTTGCGGCTCTGCGCGAAACCGTCCGATGGAAGTGAAATGAAGAGTGAAAGAAAGTAAAGACACAAACTGAAAGGACGAAAAAACAAACGTGTAAAAAAAAAGAAAGAAAAGCGAGAAAGCGAACAATTTTAAAAGAAGAGAAACAAGTCCATCTGAATAAAGAAAAAAATGGAAAACAAAGCAAAATAACAAAGTGAAATAAAATAAAGAAATGTAGAATACAAAATGAATAAAATACAGCTGATACTTTAGGCAAACACCCAGAGTAAACAAATGAAATGCGAATTAAAAAAATAGAATCCCGAATGTATATGAACAAGTACTCCGTCTCCCATGCCTCTGCCATCCGGCTTGCAGCTCTGCTTTGCTGAGCACCCGATGCCCTCGGCGTCCCGTGTTCCCGACTCCCGGCCCAGCCCCGGTCAGCCTCCCGACCCGAACCCCCGTCTGTCTAGCCGGCAATCAACACCCACAGCAAAAAGAAGATCATTAATACGCCAAACATTTCTGCAAAGTCAGCATGTTGTCAATACTATCAAACAGAACCAAAGAACTTACTGGCAATAAGCCACCGGTTGCCGGATACACGGCCCCAGTACTTGAGGAGCTCTCGCTGTGCGCCCTCGACGTTGTCGACCACCGAGTCGGTCTAGAGGTTAGTTAGTGTGTGTGTACATAAAAGACCAAAAGGTGCCAAAGGAAGGAGAGGACATGGACCTACATTCGCCTCAATCCGCTCCAGCATCTCCGACTGCTCCGACACCATCGACGCCAGCTGCCCGAAAATCGACCCCAGCTCCGCAATCGTCGACTCGATTGCCTCGATGGCCTCGCCGCGCTGCTGGATGTACGTGTTGGTCGTCTGCGCCTCCTCCATCAGCATCAGCTGCTGGTCGCTGACCACCGGGTTGAGCGACAGCAGGCCGCCCGCGGCGCCGCTGCCTCCTCCTCCTGCGCCCCCGCCGTCCGTCAGCAAGCCGGGCGGTGCCGAGCCGTTGCGAAACGTCGGCGTGTTGCGGCCTCCGCCTCCTGGGACAAGGGCACTGCTGCTGCCAGCCGCACCTGCGGCTGCATACAGCGGTGATGCCGATTGTTGATGGAGATTGCCGATACCACCGACACCGCCGGCACCACCACCACCACCACCGGGCGGCACAACGCTCTGCGACACCTGCGAGATGAAATTGTCGGTGCGCGCGCGCGTCGACTGCAAGTTCTTGGTGCGCACCTCGAGCACCTCTTTGAAGTTGGCCGACACGCTCGTCAGGCGGTCCTGCAGCAAGTAGACAACGTTTTTGCGGTGCTCGCCCTCCTCGCTCTTGCTGCCGCCCTGCTGCTGCTGGTGCTGCCGCGTCAGCGCCTGCAGGCCCGAGATCTGCTGGTTGAGCGCGGCCAGGTTCTGCTTGACGACAAAGGTCAGCTCGTTGACCTCGGTCGCCTTGTCGTCAAACATGCTCTTTCGCTTTGCCACTGGGGGGGGGGGGGGAATTAGTGTTTGCTCGTTATATGTATATATAGGATCCAGTCCACTCACACAAAGCCAACCGCTCCAGCTTGGCCATGGTCGCGGCGATGCCGCGCCCAATCTCGGCAGCACGCCGCGCAAACTCGGACCGCGACGACACCGGCTTGCCCACAGGCCCTGCACCGCTGCTGCTGCTATCGGCATCGCCGTACCCGCCGTCTGGTGCTAGCAGCGGCTGCTGCTGCTGTGCCGTCTGCTGCTGCCGTTGTAATGCGCTGCTGCTGCTGCCACTGTCGTTGTTGCTGCCACCACCACCGCCCAGCATCATCAGCGCCCGCTTCTTCTGTGCCGTTGCGCCCGCGCCGCCCTTGGCCTGTGCCTGCCTGCGCGCCGCCTGCTGCACGACCGACTGGAACTCAAACGTCCGGTCCTGGATCCGGCTGATTGCCATTTTGGATGTGTGTTTGTGTTTTATCGACGGCTCTTATAGCCGGTTGGTAGTCGCGTTCTGAAGCGCGGTTGCGTCGACAACGCTCGAGACAAATAGAGAGATGGACGATCGATTCTGTCGCGTTGGGGTTGTCGTCGGATGGGTGGCGATATTGACGTCAACGTAGAAGATAAGAGGCGGAAGACGGAATGGAATTGGTATCAAGATTAAATCGAAGTAGGCGAAGAAGGGCAACGGCAAAGAGTGCAGAGACGAAGAGTGCAGAGAGAAGAGTGCGATGCAGAGAGTGCACGTGACGGGTGCGAAACAAGACGGTTGAACAAACGTGCCAAGGACAATGGGCCACGATGCAGACACGACGGCGATGACGGGCGGATAGGGGCGCGTGTCTGCGAACAAACAGGCTGCATGTCCCCATAACGCGCGGCCAATTGCAACCCTCGGATTATATGGGGACTGTTTCAGTGTTAAAGTGCAAAGAAACCTGAGGCAGCCATAGCCTCATTAGTCCATTTCTATTAATAGCTCTAAGACGGGGGACAGCGACGACGATCAGTGATACGAGCAGCAGGCGAGTGGCGAGCAGGCGAGCAGTGAAGACGACTGAATCAAGGCGTCATATATCCCAGGCTAGCTTAGCGAGAGAACAAGCAATAAAGACGGGATATCTCAGAACGAATGATGAAAACAAAAAGAGAGGAAACAAAGCAAGAGAAATGAAAAGGAAAAACGAGAAAAGGCAAGGCGAGCAGACATTTTGCAAACAACCTCATCCCATCAATCTTCGTCGACATAGGAAAACTCGTACGGGTTCCACGCCTGCCCCGGGTAGCTCGTCGCCGACATCACCGGCTCTTCCTCGGCACGCTTCTTCTGCCGCTCCAGCTCCTCGTCCACCTTGGGAACAAACACGGGAATCTTCTCCTCCAGGTCCTTGAGCCGCTGCCGCCGCTTGTGCTCCTCCACTTCCTGCTGCGGTGTTGGCCGAATCGTCTTTTGGCGGCTGAGGTCTCCCGACGACGGCGACTCGGTGGTCGGCGCTGAAGACCCGCTACCGCCGCCGCCGCCGCCATACGGCAAACTGAGCCCACCCGTGGCACTGGGTGCCGCACCCTCGCCGTTGCCAAGCTTGAAATCCATGCCTTCAATGGGCGATGGCGGGGTAATGTCATAGACAGCGTCCTTGACAGGTGACACGACATGAGTGGCCGCAGGAGGCGACGCAGACGGCGGTGCTGCCGGGGTGGCAGGGGAACTACGGCTGGCAACGCTGACAACCCCGTCACTGTTGATAGCACCCTCATTGACAGGACTGGGGCCCGAGCCAGGGCTGGTGCTGGGATCCGGCGACCGAGCCGGCGATAACGGAGCCGGCATGGCCGCAGCCACAATCGAAGTAGTGCTGCCATTCACCGGCACGGGCTCGACCAGGTTGATCTCGCTGGGCGCACTGGCACTGACCGGCTCGGTCATCGTAGATACCGGCGTGGCCGTCTGCGTCGCTGCACCGGATTCCGTCTGGTTCGAATAGATCTTTTGCACTTGCGGAATCAGCTGAGAAATGGGCGACGGTTCCGTTGTGTCCTGGACTTGCTTCTGCTGGATGGGAGGCGGCGGCAGCGGAATTTCGACCTCGACAAGAGCCGGCGACTTTCGGAGGGGGGCGACAACGGCATCTCTGACAAGGGGCTGCTTTGCGGGACTACTTTCTGTCGGCGGTGACGCAGGCGCTGTGAGGCTCACTGGGTGCTGCTTCAGGGGATGGGCAGGACGTCCGGGCGAGACCGAAGCCACGGCCATCGGGGCAGTCGGTGCTGCCGGTTGCGGAGTTGCGGGTGCAGCTTGAGGCTGGCCTCGAACGGGTACCTGTTGTTGCGGGGGACTCTGCTGGCCAGGCCGAGCCTGCGACTGTTGCAGTTGTGACTGCTGCTGTGGCTGCTGAAGCTGTTGAGGCTGCTGAAGCTGTTGCTGAGGTGGTTGCTGGCCGCGGAATTGCAGGCCGTGAAACTGCTGGCTCCGCAGCAGCATGTGGTACTGCTGGATTGTGATGATGCCGTTGACGACCTCGGACGGGTACTGGATCTGGTGAGGAGGAGCTTGCACTTGCCGTAGCTGCTGGTGCTGCGGCTGCTGCTGGTGCTGCTGCGGTGGCTGTTGACCATCGGAGCCTGCACCACGGACGAGAGCATAGCCTTGGGGTACAGCAACAGGGTCATAGCGCACTGGCTTCTGAGGAGATGAGGGCTCTGTGAGCTGCGTCGGCTTCGGCGGCCATTTTTGGCCAGGCTGTGGCAGAGATTGCTGCTGTTGCTGCTGTTGCTGCTGGGGCTGTTGCTGCTGTTGCTGCTGTTGCTTCTGCGGCTTCTGCTGCGACTGCTGCTTCTGCTGGGCTCCCTTGCTGCTCGGCCGGAAAAGTGAGCTGAAATGTCTCTCATGCTGTGGCTGCTGCTGCTGCGGTTTCTGCAACTGCTGACCTGGAACTTGGCCCGATGGCTGGCGCTGCTGCTGCTGCGGTGGCCCGGGCGTCAAAGCAGGAGGATGTCTCATATCAGCCTGCGTCTGCTGCTGCTGCTGATGTTGCTGCTGATGCTGCTGCTGTAGTTGGGGAGGGCGCTGATTCGTCGGGGAAATCTGCTGCTCGAGAGCCTGTTGTCTTGCAGCAATGGCTGCCGCAGAACCAGCAGACGGGATAGCATTCGGCATGACCAGGCCCGGAGGCGTGTGACTCGGACTCGGACCGCGACCAGCCTGACTCGACGGCTTACGCTCTTGCTGATTCATAAACAGAGCATCCGACTGACCCGGCGGCGACTGCCGAGGATGCTGCTGCACGGCCGGTACAAATCCAGCTGGGTAGTGCGGACCACCGGGCGGCGGTCCCGAGCCGTCAGCCTTGCCGTTTTTATCACGGCGGAAGAGGCCCAAGAACTTTTTGGTGCCCTTGTCGGTCTTTCCAGAAACGACCTGCTGTGAGACGGGACGCTGTTGCGGCACAGACTGCGGCGGTGGCGTGAGAGACGAGGTTTGCGGTGGGCCTTGGGGACCCTGGGGGCCTTGCGGACCGTTTCCGGTGACTGGGGGACGGCCAAAGCTCGTCTCCGCCAGGGAAGACGCAGCTCGCGGTCTCTGCGCTGCAGCCAGGACTTGGGGCGGCGACGGCGTCGGTGCTTGCTGCTGATGAAGCGGCGAGGAACCAATGGGCTTGCGCGCCAAGCCGGCCGGGCCAGACGCCGACGGGATGCGGCCCCGGGCCGTGGGAACTTGGCGGACAAAATAGTCTTGCTGTGCTGCAGCATCGGCACCTGGCTTTCCTGTTGAAGATGGGCCTCCAAGAGGAGACACGGCTTTGCCCGATGCCGGGCTGACTGCAGACGGAGTAGAACTGAGTGCAGATGCCGGTGAAGCAGGGTTGGATGCAAAGGTAGCGCTTGAGGGAGGAAAAGCAGGGCTGGTTGCAGATGAAGGAGCAGGACTTGATGCAAAGGTGGCACTGGGAGGAGAAATAGCAGGACTGGGAGCAGTAACAGTAGCTGGGCTGGATGCAAATGTGGCACTGGGGGCAGGAATAGCAAGACTGGGTGCATCGCGATTGGCGGACGATGGACTCGTTTGGTGGCTGTTGGCAGTGGCCGTCTTTTGACTCGACCCAGACGACACGCTGCCCGGGGCAGATGCCGTGGACGGAACCGATACAGAAGGAGCAGCACCGGCACTGCCTGAATCAGCTGCAGTCGCATTCGACGTCTGAACAGTGATGGGCGACACAGGGACGTCGGTGACCATGGACAAGGGCGACGGCGATGGGTCCGGCGCTTGGATGCCGCCTAGAGCTGGACTGCCAGGCTTGGCAGACGGAACCTGAGACTGTGGCTGAGGCTGTGGCTGTAGCTGTTGTTGAGCAGCCAAGGTTGCAGCACGCTGATTGGCAATCTGCTGTCCCGGCTGAGACTGTTGCGGAGTTGCGCCTGGGCCAGTACTCGGGCGAACTTTCGGATTGTACAGTGGCTGGGAAGAATTGTACATGCCAGGTGGTGCTGGACCGCCACGGCCCATGCTGCCCTGCGGGTACTGGTTTGGGGCACCAGATGGTACCTGTCCGGGTGGCGGCTGCAACTGAACAGCATAGCCAGGCTGATTCTGAGGATGACCAGCTTGGCTGGGAGGCGCAGCTTCAGTTTTTCCCTTGTCCTTGTCCTTGCCGCGGACCTTGTCCATAAAGTTCATCAGGCCAGATGTGCGCCGGTTGGAGTTTTCGGGAACAATGCTGCCAAAGGTCTGTGAGCGCTGGAAAAAGTGCTGCTCAGGTTGCGGCTGCAGATGCTGCAGCGGCTGGTGTACACCAGGCTGCGGGCCCTGCTGTTGTCGGATCTGCTGCGGGGGTTGCTGCTGCTGAAACTGCTGTACCTGTTGGAACTGCTGCTGAGGCTGCTGCAGCTGCTG
Organism: Ophiostoma montium; assembly: GCA_029299015.1. Taxonomy (NCBI): domain Eukaryota; kingdom Fungi; phylum Ascomycota; class Sordariomycetes; order Ophiostomatales; family Ophiostomataceae; genus Ophiostoma; species Ophiostoma montium. The sequence continues at coordinate 25,736 of JANSMC010000060.1, read as the reverse complement.
TTGCCCACCATGCTGCAGACGCACCTGCTGTTGCTGCTGCAACTGTTGCTGCTGCAACTGGTGCTGCTGCAACTGGTGCTGCAAGACTTGTTGCTGATTTTGCAACTGCTGCGGACTGATCTGAGCTGCGGTGGGCTGGCCTTGAGCCGTCGGAGCCGTCGGAGCCGTCACAGCTGCTGCCACCGGTGGAGGCTGACTGGGACCCTGACCAACAGCTGGCGTGCTGATCTCGGTCAGGGCGGGACTGATCGTCCTGGCGGCCGTCAGCTGCGGCGTGTCCTGAGCAGATGACTCGACAATGGACACGTACGAGAAGCGGCGCGACTGTGCGTCTTGCACGGGACTCTGCGGCAGCGGCGACACTGCGGGAGGCGGCGGCTGCTGGAACCCCTGCTGGGCAATGGGAAAGTTTTGCGGTGTGCCGTGGCGGCTCTGGGGGGACACATGGTAGCTAGCAGACTCTGAGAGAGGAGACAGCTGCCGGGCAGGACCTTGAGGAGAGAGAGGACGTGGAGCACCCTGAGAACCTGAAGGACCAAGAGGAGCTTGACCTTGAACACCCTGGGGACTCTGAACACCCTGCACATTGCCACCTTGGTAGTCCTGCGGCGGCCCCTGCTGAAAGACTGGCTGCTGGTACTCGTGGAAGCCCTGGGGCGGCTGGGGCGTGTAGGCATGGTAGGCTATCGGCGCAGTCTGGCTGTGCACAAGGTGAGGGCCTGGCTGTCCCTGCGGTTGTTGCTGCTGCTGTGACTGTTGCTGCTGCGGCTGGCCCTTGCCGCCCTTTCCAAAGGGCAACAGGCCGCGTAATTTCTTGCTGGTGCTCGACGGCTCGTGCGTCTGTGGGAAACTCGGGTGGTGCTGTGGGTGAGATTGGTTCGGGGGTTGCGGGTTAAAGTGCGGTTGTTGCTGCTGCTGCTGCTGCTGCTGAAGCTGCTGTTGTGACGATAGCTGGGAGACTGGCCGAGAGCCAGCACCCGTGCCTTGTTGGGCTTGACTCTGGCTGCCGTGGGACGACGACGGCGGCGTCGACATGCGCCAGCTGGACGTCTTGAAGAAGCGGCGGGACTTTTCGTCGGGAGGGGGCAGGGCAGCAGCGGATGGCGTGGCCTGGGGTTGCTGCTGTTGCTGCTGCTGCTGAGGCCAAGCTTGGTCGGGCGGGGCACGTGACACGGGTGCCTGCTGTTGGACAATCTGGTGCTGCTGCTGCGGCTGCTGTTGCTGGACAATCTGCTGCTGCTGGACAATCTGCTGTTGCTGCGGCTGTTGCTGCTGCTGCACCGGCTGAAATTGAGGCTGCTGCTGCTGCTGCACTGGCTGACTCGGCGGTGCCTGCTGCGACGCCTGCTGCAGCACCTGCCGAATCGCCTTCGGCGACTGCTGCAGACTCTGCTCCGCGTCCGAGTCGGACCCAAACGTGCCCGTCCCCGTCCCCGTCCCGCGCGTCAAGGCTGCCTCGCCTGTAAGACCCGTTTCCTTTTCAAACGAGTACGTTTCTTGCTGCTGCTGCTGCTGCTGCTGCTGCTGCTGCGGCGGTGGCTGCTGCTGCTGTGACGGCGGCGGCGACGCCAACTGGCTAAAATTGGCCGGGTGGTCCGGGCGCGGCGTCGACGGCGACGAGTGGTGGCGCGTCTCGGCCAGGGGCTCGGCGAGGTGCGACTCTTGAACGACCCAGTTGCCCTTGGGCAAGAAGGGCTGCTGCTGCTGGAGCTGGAGCTGGTGGAGCTGGAGCTGGAGCTGCTGCGGGAGTTGTTGTTGTTGTTGTTGCTGCTGCTGAGGCGCAAATTGCTGAGCCGGGGCGGCAGGCTGAGGCTGAGGCTGTTGCTGCTGAAGCTGCTGGGGCTGAGACACAAACTGCTGAGCCGGAGCGGCAGCCTGAGGCGGCTGAAAGTCCTGCTGCAGAACATAGCCCTGGGGCGGCTGCTGCTGCAGCTGTTGGAACTGGGCTTGCGCGTAGTCTGCACATAGTTAGATTTGAACAAGGAAATGACAAGAGGCACATACCCTGCTGCTGAATCGAAGGCTGCTGCGGCTGCTGCGGCTGCTGCTGCTGCACCGGCTGCAGCTGCAGCTGCGGCGCCTGCGCGACCACCGGCGACGCCACAAGCCCCGACCCCTCGTGCACCGGCCCCTTGCCGCCGTCGCCCGCCAGCGCCGACATGTCAATGTCAAAGTGCAGCGTCGACGTGCGGCGCACGAGCGGCAGGCCCGTAAAGGAGGACTGCCGCTGGACGGACGGCAGTTGTTGCGACTGCTGCTGTTGTGTCTGTTGTTGCATCTGTTGCTGCTGCATCTGTTGTTGCTGCATTTGTTGGAATTGCTGCTGCTGCTGTTGAAACTGTTGGTACTGTTGGACGTGCTGCTGCTGGACAGGCTGCTGCTGGTACTGGTATGCGCCCTGGTGGTTCTGCGCATACGCGAGCGCGTTGCTGCTGCTGTTGGCGGCGTGCTGTGTGGGATGTGCGGGCGGCTCGTGTGGCCGATATGCTTGATACTGGCCGTTGCCGTTGCCGTTGGTGTGCGCCAGCTGCGCCGGAGCTGGAGCCGGTGCTTGTGCCGCCGGCGGCGGCTTTCGCGAAAACATGTTGCAAGCGAGGCGGGCAAGGCGAGCGGGACGAGCAAGACGAGATCAACCAGAGCAGAGCAGCGAGCGAGAGAGTAGCAACAAGTAGGAAAACGAATGTCGCAAATGCAATCGAGTCGCTGGCAAAGACGAAAAAAAACAGAAAAACACACGAGCAACACGAACAACACGAACAGACGGAGAATAAATAAAATCTACGAGGTACAGTACTCAGTACAGTACGCGCAGCTGCGTCCCGGGGAGGGGGGACTCGACGAGGCAGACAGCGCAGCAGCACAGCAGCGACACACACACACACACAGCACAGCACACACATGCACGCAACGTTTTGGGCTGACTGCGGGTCGCGACAAAAAAGCTGCGGCGTTTCTTTGCAGGCGTGGCACAGTCCCCCGGTGTCCCCACTTTCGGTTTGAACTGTACTCTGTAATTTTTTTGGTGTTTTGTTTCTTATTGCTCAGGGATGCAGAATGGAGGGTGATCCTGGCCAACGGTCGGGGGTCGTGGGAGATTGTGCGTAGATTGAAGGGGATGGGAGGGAAATGACTAAAGACTAACCAGAGAAAGAAAAGCAAAGACAATACAAAAACAAAAGAATAAAGAAAACAAAAAAAAGAAAACAAAAGACAAAGTAAATAGACTGCACCCTCCGCTACTACTCCATAGACAAGGCTGGACAGGTGGCACTACGGAGCACGGAGAAGTGGAGCGCAGTGGAGTGATGAGAGAGGAGAGGAGAGAGGAGGTGCGGAGGAACAGGACGGGTCAGCAACAGCAAGCGACAGTCAGCAAATGGGATTGCAGGCCCGCCGGCCGTCAGCACCAATGCAGAGCCGAGGGGTATTGAGTACGCTGTGCGTACGAGTACTCGTATTCTGTAAAGATTATGTTATCGTGATAGTTAAGATGATACAGGTGATACAAATAACGGCGTCTTTCTTCCTTTTTCTCTCATCTTCGTCGTCAACTATCGTTTCGCCGTTTACCTTGCTCTTCTAGACATTCTCCCCTCATCTCTTCTTCCAAACAGGTAGCATCCTCGCTGGAGATCACACACCAGAACCAAGAAATGTGCCGAACATGAGGCTGTGCTCCTATTCATCCTGTCAGACAAAAGTGGAGAAACTCCCAGCTGAGCCGCATCCTTCGTCGTCCCATTAAAAAGTCGATAAAGTTGAGACTGTCTACGAGGTTCATGGGGTATTATCCCCTTAACCACGAAAACATTACGTTTTTTATGGACGCGGCTACTATTGGTCAAAACCCTTGTAATCGACCCATAAATACATGTCGCTACATACAAATTAGTACCGGGAACAAAGTACCCCCTGGAAACACAGCCAAAAGCGATGGCGATCACATGATATTAGCGTTGCTCGAGTCCTTAGAAGTCAACAAAACCCCACAAAAAACGTAATGTTTTCGTGGTTAAGGGGATAGAGTACAGAGTACAGAGTACAACGGAGTAGAGTTGTATTACGAGTACACACACACAGCTGGGGCTCCATCTTGTCTTGTCTCAGCATCCGATCCTGTAGGACAGTCCTTGCCCCTCGCACAATGCTGGCGATGCGGCGGCATGTGTCCCGGCCGGGGGTCGCTGGGCCATCACATGCCAGCCTATGGTATTGCAACAAAAAGACTACGGAGTACGGAGTAAATCCTCTTTGGTCTGCAATCTGCAAACACACACTAACGCATGCCGACGGGGATCTGAATCTGAGGTACGGAGACGTACGGAGTATGCTCGTACTCTGTACTCTGTACTGTCTGATGCTGTACTTCTGTGCAATGTCCACCTGAGCTGTAACCCCTGAGCACTGCAGTCCGCGGAGGAGGACTGGAGAAGACGACGAGATGAGAACAAAGAGGAGAGGCACGAAAAAGTACCGATCAAAGTAGAAACTGTTGCGAGAAGTGGATGATGTATTGGAAAATAAAAAGACAGACAAGACCAAAAGTACTGACTAAGCAACTAGTCCCTGGGCCTACGGGTGCTCGTACTCCTTACAAAGCTTGAACAAAAAGCCTGACGAAAAAAGAAAAGAGAAAAAGAGAAAAGAGAAAAGAGAAAAGAGAAAAAAAGGCGGCTAGTCGGCTGCAAATCGTACGACCCGTGCAACGTACGAGGGCCTAGTCTACGAGTACCGTTATTACGGAGGCCTTATTAGTGGAGATGGGTGAGAGTGACGTTTCTCTGGGGATTTTCTCATTCTTTGTTCTTGGCCGTCGTCCTTTCTTCTTTTCTCTTCCATCTCACCTACATCGCCCATTGTCCCGTTTGGTCCAACTCCTTCTTCATTTGGTTATCCTTGCTCCCCTTCTTGTTGTGCCATCCTTGCAGTACCCCTGCTGAAGCCGCGGAGAAATCCATCCACCCCCTGCCTGGCTCACAAGGCTGGAGCTCTGCGTCGTATTTTGCCGAAAAGCGAAAGAGGATGTGTGGTATTCGTGAAAAGGGATGAGCTGAGTGCAGTCTTTACTCCGTACGGAGTACTGCTTTTTACCTCCGTATTGGTATCAAAGCAGCACTCAATATCTGTCAGCATTTTCCTACGAGTATGGTGTGGACGGCTCCTCCTCGCGATGTGTCAATCCCGATGCTAGAAAATATACGATATAGTGACGGGTCATTTGCCCCTATCTGGGAGGCTGAGATACAGCAATTTCATCTCGATTTTTGATTTTTGGCATGTTTTGCCCCTATCCAGATCCGGTGGGATGAGTGTACGGAGTACGCGTAGCACTCGTTAAACTATGAATAATCGGTGAGGACATGAAGAAAAATATGAGAGGCGAGATGCCAAAAAGGTGAATAACAGTGAACAAGACAAAGACATGAAGGCGAATATTTACGCGTGCGCATACGATACAATCACAGATGTCCTGCCCTTGTCAATGCCCGCACCGTAATGAAAACGGTTGCCCATCCCTCCTCCGAGATCGTTCTTCTATTTCGTCTCGTCTCGTCCCACGCGCTTGTGCTGTTCCCCACGGCGGATCGGCTTTTGCTCCATATCGTGCTCCGTACGCGTACTCGTAAACGCCGTTTTATTTTATTTTATTTTATTTTATTACTCTTACTCGTAAATGAAAGATATCATCCACATGGAAACCCGTTCCGGTGGACGGACTACGGTGTATGAGACTTCTTTAAGTCGGCATTTGAAATTGTGCATTATCAACGGTTATCCACGAGGCCTCGTTATCCACCGGTCTTTATGTCCGTGGAGAAAAAGAGGAATATAAAAAGTGAGTGAGAGTGGAATTGGTGAAAGATAACAGAGATGAAACTGATAATGTGAGAGAAAGAGAAGAAAATGAAAACGAGAAAATGAAAATGAAAATGAAAATGAAAATGAAAAAACGAGAGGCGAAAGAAAGAAAGAAAACAAAACAAAACAAAACAAAAAAAGAGTTAGATCACCGATCCACTAGTCGTGCTCGGACGAGTCCTCCGTAGCTTACGGCTGCTCCCTGCTCGTATGTGATACTCATTGACCATCTCATCGATCGCCCTGCTAACATAACACCCTTGGGCCTGTGATCCCGGAAAACGGTCGGCCGGCGCTTTGACCAGATTCGGCGAGCGGGTATGTACGGAGTACGAATACGCCCTCGCACGTGATGCTTTGGAATACGGGAACAATACGGGTCGTACTCGTACGGAGTACGGAGCAGGAATCACGGATTTGAGTACGCATGAGTACGGAGTACGAGTGCTTCAAAGGGGTACGAGTAGTAATATAAAGTGAGGAGATGAGAGAAAAGCGTACGAGTAACAATCGGAGAAACAACCAGCTGGGTGAATGCAAACTTACGAGTACGATATGAGAGAAAACAAAAAGAAGATGCATAGAACAAGGATTCGAAAAAGAAGCCAGAATACAACACAACAAAAGGCAACAAAAGAAAAGGCAACAAAAGAAAAAGAAGAAAAGAAAACACAACAGAGCAACATGCAAAAGAGGACAAAACAAAAACGAGAAATAACAATCTACTTCGTACTACGAGTACCAAATTACGAGTACGAGTACTGAGTAGGCAATACCACGCAAAATGCATCGGATATAACAAGCTGCATATCTCCATGATCACCACCCATCTCAGCTGGGAGGAATGGATTGCTGGTACGATTTCGTCCCGATGCCAATGTAACTGCGGTGTACTCCGTGCGAGTACTCAGTACCCGTACTCCGTAGCCCTCGGCTGGCCACCCAGCACACACACAAAGTAGAATTAAAGAAGAGTGACTTCGTACTCTGGCTAATCACATGACGTGTTGTTCCCTCCTGTATCAAAAGAAAAAAAAAAAAAAAAAGGAATACGGAATATGATACCCGTACGAGAGTTCACAGCCACAAAAAAGGGCTCCGAGCTGATCGACGCTGGGCTGTGAGTTGTCATTTGTGAGTTGTGTAAAATAGTCCGAGGACTCGTACATACGAGTTACGAGTTATCTGGAAGAGAGAGTCTGCTGTCAGCCGTCGCCTTGGATGACAGGATGCAGGTCGTGTTATGAAGAGAAAACTAGTAGAAAATACGAGCAATGATTGTGAACAATTAGCAAAGTAAGAAATCAAGTACGAGTACTTGTAAAAAAAGAAAGAGAAAAAAAACAGAAGAAAAAAAAAAGAGAGAGAGAAAAAGAAAACGCCGGCTCCATCCTTCCTCGACACCCTGGACTCCCGGACCACCCCCGGCCACATCCCCGATCCCTGGGCGTACAAGCACAAGCACCAAGCACCAAGCACCAAGCAACACAGACCCGTCAACATCTCATCTGTATCGGGAACCACCCGGCGTATCTTGTGTTGCTGACCACCCTCTCTCTTTCTTTGATCGTCTTGGTCTTGGTGTGTACTCGTTTGCCTCTGCCGCCCGCCTACCACACGACAGACCAGCCAGTTGCAAGCAAGCGAGCGTGACGAGAAACGAGAGAAACGAGAGAGAAGGGGAAAAAAACGCCGCTGCGAGGCCAATATTGCTGCCTGCATATGCATCCTGCGGTGCTCTGCGGTGTGGAAAGGGGGTGGCCGTAGGAATGACAGGTTTTTTTTTTTTTCATTGAGCTGACCGTCAACTCGTATGTTAATGCTTTGTCATTCTGAATTTTTTTATTAAGAATTTTTTTATTCTCTTTTTATTTTTCTATTGTTCTTCTACTCGTACTACGAGTACTCACCCCAAACACACTGATTCAGATCCTACGCCCTTGTCGCCGTGGCCAGCATGTCTCGTTCGCTCGTCCGCGCCGTATCTTGCATGCTCTACTCGTATCCACCATCACACCCAGTCCGCCGTCACAGCCACAGACACGCAGTCACACCCCCATCTCCACCGCATCGCCATCGCCATCTGCCATGACACCTGTGCGACGTGCCCGTACGACCAGCACAAAGACCTACTCCGACACTGCATATATTGCTGTTATTTTAGGATGGCAGGGGCCGTGGGAGATGCCGTGAGAGCATATCCTTGCATCGCATGCATAAATTATGCAAGCATGAGATTGAGCAAAAGTATCAACTCTTCAAAATCAAATCTTTGATATCAAAAGAAAAACATGAGATATGCGAGATAAATCTTCGAAATCAAAAGAAAAATACCATATGCTCCAACCAAATCTTCGAGATCACAATGCAAATACTTCAAGCAGACACCTCACCACAGCCCTTGAACCGCCCCAGCAGCTTCTCGGCATTCGGCACCACGTCCGCCGGCATGTCTTGCCAGCCCGTCCCCTGCATCTCGCGCTCGCCAATCGCAATCACCGCCGCCACCAGCCCCTTGGTCACCTCCTCCGTCACCTCGCTGTCGTACCCGTACGCCGGGTGCGCGTCCACAAATGCCCGCGTCCACCGCGCCGCCGTCCACAGCTCGCCCGATGCCCGCTTGCGGATCAGGTCCAGGTACGTCGACAGCTGGCACCGTGTCTGTACATCCACGTTGATGGCGTCCAGGTAGCTCTCCACCAGCGGAATCAGCCCGGGGAAGCCCTCTGTCGATGCCGATGTCGATGTGGATGTCTCTGCCGGATCGCCGTGCCCCGTGCCGTTGATAATCTCGTTGATCGTCATGCGCCGGTACTCGTCCTCGACGGGCCCCAGTGCAATCGGCGTCTCTGGCCGGCTCGTCACGTTGGGCGTCGTCGTGCCCGAGGCCCGCGGGCTGCCGTTGGGCGACCGGTGCCGTCCGTACCGGCTCGGCCGCGACGGCGGGTGGAACACGTCCTTGCGGAAGTAAAACGTCTCGTTGAGCACCGCGTCGCGTGCGTGTGCCGTCTCCATATTCTCCGTCACGCGCGCAATGGGAATGTAAAAGTTGAGGTCAAACGACAGGATCGCGCGCGTCACCAGCACAATGAACACGGCAAACGCCGCGTTCTCAAAGTCGGTCATCTGCACCTCCATCGGCCGGAACTCGACGCGCCACCCAATGTTGTTGTCCGGCGGCGGCGGCTTGAACCGCATGTGCTGCCAGTTGGTCGACTGGATGTTTTCAAAGTGGTTCGTCTCGGCCAGGTCCAGCGTCTGCAGGTCCTCCGAGAAGATGACAATCGGGTCGCGGATGAACAGGTGCGCAAAGTGCGTCGCCAGCCGGTCATCCATGCCGCCGCGCACCAGCTCGTCCTTGATCGCCTCGTCGATCACGAGCTCTGGGTCCATGTACTCGGACCGCAGCCGTGCGTCGGTCGAAATGTACGTCGAGTTGGACGCGTACCGCGACTTGGGGATCCGCCACCGGTCGTTCTTGAGCGGTGCCTCGCCCAGCTCCTCGCGCGTGCGGTCGTCCACCGACCGGCTGATCTGGTTCCAGCGCACGTCCGTGTCCGCCAAAAAGCCCTTGTAGATGGGCGTCGCCGCCGTCAGCGCCAGCAGGATCGGGCCCAGCGGGCTCAGCTGGTCGTAGAGTCGCCGGCCCTCGGTAATGTTCTTGGCCTGGAACGTGATCTGCAGGCAGCAGCTGCCCATGCCAAAGGCCATGGCGTCCATGTGGATGTAGTTGTCGGGCGCCGCGCCGCCGCTGCGCACGTCCTCGTCCTCGGGCCACACGTGCAGGTCGCGGTTGACCGTCGGGTCCTTCCAAGGCCATGGCGTCTTGACGTCGCGGAACACCGGCACGTTGACCTCGACCTTGCGCCCGCGCCGTGCGCGGATGTTGGCCGCCAGCGTCGGGAAGCGGATGTGCGGGTTGGCAATCTCGTCGGGCACAAACTGCGACCGCAGCTGCGGGCCCGACACGGCGTAGTGCGGCTCCGAGTACACGCCCGGGCTGCCGAGCCGCGGAAACGTCGTCAGCGTGATAGGGTACTCGTCGGCGTGCATGTGGTCCTTGGCGATGATGCGCCGCAGCCGCATGTTGGGCTCGACGTCGAGCAGCTCCTTGAGCTCAATGCCCCACGGCTTGCCCGGCGTGGCCTCGAGCATGAACCGCCCAAACTCGGGGTGGAAGACGGGCGGCGGCTTCTGGCTCGTGCTCGCGCCCTGGGCGGCCAGTGACGTGTCGTTGGCGAGGGCGTCGAGGATATCGGCCTGGCGCAGCGACAACAGAACGTTGGGCTTCTCCTTGTCGTACTTGACCACGAGGTACTCGACCTGGCGACTGGTCAGTGCTGCCCTAGGTTTTGCGTTTTCCCGTTTGCGCACTCACCTCGTCGCCCCAGAGAAGAGCATCTCGCTCCTTTGTCTTGGCCTTGTTCCAGATTGCCAAGAGTTGCTGGGTTGTTAGGATCTCCTAGTTGCCATATCGTAGAGTTGGCTGCCCACCTTGATGCCCCAGTCGCGGACCTGGTCAGCATTCTTCTTGGCGTCCGGCCAATCCAATGCCGTTCCAAGTTGTCTGCGCGGGGGAGCGTGTTAGCTGTGCCATGTGACTTGCAGAGCCTGCGGACATACAGGAGACCCATGTTGGTGGTGTGTGCAGCACAGTTTCGATCAAGGACAGTGATATCCAACAAGACGACGCATACGCAGTATCAAGTCAGCAGTGCGGCAACGACCTGACTTGCTCCCTACACCAAGGTAAAAGCGCTCTGCTGACGGTCTCGGCGTTTGTCGAGTCAGTGCTGAGCCCTATATGCAATAGCTGCAAAGCAGTAGCGATGTCGTCATGCAAGCACGCAATAAAAAGGCGATGCAGTTGGACGACAAGACAAGGCTCGTCCCGAGGGCGACGGCAGCGGGAGGCGGGAGCAGGCGCGGGATGGTGGTAAAAGGGCCAAGGCCCAGGGCGTAGATGTACGATTGGACGACAAAGTGATACGTGTAGAGAAAGGAAAATGGTAAAATGAAAAAAAAAAAGACGACAAAGAACAAGAAAAACGTGAGACACGAAATGGACGACGATGAGTCGACGAGAGCCGCTGGTGCAGATCCTGCAGAGCTATCCAAAGCCGCTCGACTAAGAATACGGACGGCAGTCTGTGGTACCGCAGGCGAGAGCCACAGGATTTGTTTGGCGAGGGCAAGGCGACGAGGGATGCAAAGTCCTCGATGCTGGTGATGGCGGGGAGCAGCTGTCAAAGGCGATATCTCGGGAATCGATGGGCCTGGCCCTCTGTTGCCCGTTTCTAAAAGCAGAAAAGGCAGGCGCTGGTTTGGGCAGGTAGCACTTTCTCCCTTTATAAGTAGGGAAACTACGGAGCACGTTGGTTAGAAAGAAAATTTGCTGCTATTAAAAGGACGATAGCTCTGACGTGATTATAAATACGGTTAATCGGGGCACCTCATCGTCGCACTTGCCCGCGTCGGACGGCACTCGGAGTCGTTGGACGGAAGGTGCAATCGTACGTTGACCGAGGGGCAGGCGCGGATGGCCGACTGGGGGCATGAGACAATTGCCGCTCCTTCCACAACGCCTTACGATGTTGAGGCAAGGGCGTGGCTCCTGCCGTGAAGATGCTTTCCTATTTAGTGAACACTGCAGCCGAGACGCAGATTGTAAGCAACTACGAGCGCATCGTTCCTTCTCCGGCAAACTGTGCGATAGCAACTGTCTTACGAGTACTTTCAATTTTTTCTCCTATCTTCTGTTTTCTGTAATTTTTTCTTCCATCTCACCTTTTTTCTTCTTTTCTTTTTGATTTGCAGTTGTCTTACACTCTTGCTATCATATCTTCATTCGTCACATACGAGTATGTACGAGTCTTATGCAGCAGTCGTGATTGGCGCATCACTGAGCGCGGGGTTCTGCTACCATGCCTCAGGCACCAACATGACTAAGCAACAGACCCCTGCAGGCCTACCAGACGCGACGTGACGCGAAAAGCTCCGTAGTAATAAATGGGAGGTCTTTACCAGGCGACGGGGTGCGGCGAGCCAAAGGGAGCTTTTGCGCCAGGGAAATTCGACATCTCCCGTTTCTGTTTTTTAATCATCCCCCAACTCTGTCGCCATCACCATCAGCGCGTCGGCAATCTTCGACTGCGACTTTTTTGACGAGTTGTTCACAAGTGCAACGTTTCTTCTTAATATTTGATTTTCATATTTTTCGAGACAAGCAACCGACAAAAGCGAGCGACGACACTTGGACGCCATGTCCGAAATCACCATCGACGGCAAGCTCTTCCAGGAGCGCGTGTCGGAGTTGGCGAGTGCCTGGAAGGCTGACGCGAAACGCGGCGGCAGCGATGGCATCTTTGCCGGTGTCGGGTCGTTCCTGGTCATGATGGGCAAGGTCGAGGAGGCGCCCGAGTTTCACAAGACGAATGCGATGCATGTGAGTAGTGTGGTCAAGGGAGAGGGCGAGAGAGGGAGGGAGAGTGAAAGACTGCGACTAACAAACTAGTTCTGGCTGCTTGGCTACGAGTTCCCGACGACGCTGATGCTCTTCACCCCCGAAACCCTCTACATTATCACGACGCAGAAAAAGGCAAAACACTTGGAGCAGATCACGGGCGGCCGCTTCCCCGTGGAGGTTCTTGTGCGCGGCAAGGATGCTGCCGAGAACGAGAAGCTCTTCCTCAAGGTCATTGACGTCATCAAGGGCGCAGGCGTAAGTGTTGACGATTCGATCGAGCTGGTCGAGCTGGCCAAGGACTAACAGTGTGCAGAAGAAAATGGGCGTCATTGCCAAGGACACGGCGCGTGGCCCGTTTGTCGACGAGTGGAAAAAGGTGCTGGCCGAGCACGGCAAGGACATTGAGCAGGTCGATGTCAGCCTGGGCCTGTCGGCATCGGTCTTTTCGGTCAAGGACGAGACGGAGCTGCGGTCGATGCGCACGTCGTCGCGCGCGTGCGTGGCGCTGATGACACCGTACTTCCTCGACGAGATGAGCAACGTGCTGGACCAGGAGAAGAAGATTGCGCACGTCAAGCTGGCCGAGCAGGTGGAAAAGATGCTGGACAACCGCAAGTTCTGGAAGACGGTGGAACTGCCCAACAAGAGCAAGCTGCCGGCCGAGTTCGACCCCGAGCAGCTGGACTGGGTGATTGGGCCGATTGTGCAGAGCGGCGGCAAGTTTGACATCAAGTGGCAGACCGAGGTCAACAAGGACTACCTGCAGCCGGGCGTCATCATCGCGGCCATGGGCCTGCGCTACAAGTCGTACTGCTCGATGATTGCGCGCACGTTCCTGGTGGACCCGCCCAAGGCACAGGAGAGCAACTACCGGCTGCTGTCGGCGGTGCACAACCTGGTGCTCAAGGAGATCCGCGACGGCGTGGCGTGCAAGGACGTGTACGCCAAGGCGGTGGCGTATGTGCGCAGCAAGAAGCCGGAGCTGGAGAAGCACTTTGTGCGCAACATTGGCTACGGCATCGGGCTGGAGGGCAAGGACGCGACGCTGGTGCTCAACGCCAAGAACACGCGGACGCTCAAGGACGGCATGACGCTGGCCATCTCGACGGGGTTCAGCGACCTGGCCGACAACCCGGGCAGCAAGGTCAGCAGCATGTACTCGCTGGTGATTGCCGACACGGTGCGCGTGACGGCGGGCGAGCCGGTGGTGTTTACGGGCGACGCGCCGAGCGACTTTGACGCGAGCTCGTTCTTCTTCAAGGACGACGAGGAGGCGCAGCCGACGCCCAAGAAGGAAAAGAAGGACAAGCGCGTGGGTGCGGTGGCGACCAAGAACATTACGAGCACGCGGCTGCGGTCGGAGCGGTCGACGCAGGTGGACGAGGACGCGGACAAGCGGCGGCGCGCGCACCAAAAGGAGCTGGCGCTCAAGAAGCAGCGCGCGGGCCTGGCGCGGTTTGCCGAGTCGACCAACGACCAGAACGGCAAGGAGATCAAAAAGTTTAAGCGGTTCGAGTCGTACAAGCGCGACAACCAGTTCCCGGCCAAGGTGCGCGACCTGGGCATCGTGGTGGACGCCAAGAACGCGACGGTGATTCTGCCCATCATGGGGCGGCCGGTGCCGTTCCACATCAACACGATCAAGAACGCGAGCAAGAGCGACGAGGGTGACTGGTCGTTCTTGCGGGTCAACTTCTTGTCGCCGGGCCAGGGCGTGGGCCGCAAGGACGACCAGCCGTTTGAGGACGCGTCGGCGCACTTTGTGCGCAGCCTGACGTTCCGGTCGGTGGACGGGACGCGGTACCAGGAGATTGCCAACCAGATTGCCAACATGAAGCGCGACGCGACCAAGAAGGAGCAGGAGAAGAAGGACATGGAGGACGTGGTGGAGCAGGACAAGCTGATTGAGATCCGCAACCGGCGGCCGGCGGTGCTGGACAATGTGTTTATGCGGCCGGCGATGGAGGGCAAGCGGGTGCCGGGCAAGGTCGAGATCCACCAGAACGGTATCCGGTACCAGTCGCCGCTGAGCACGCACCAGCGCGTGGACATTTTGTTCAGCAACGTGCAGCACCTGTTCTTCCAGCCGTCGCAGCACGAGCTGATTGTGATTATCCACATCCACCTCAAGGACCCCATTATCATTGGCAACAAGAAGAAGACCAAGGACGTGCAGTTCTACCGCGAGGCGACGGACATTCAGTTTGACGAGACGGGCAACCGCAAGCGCAAGTACCGGTACGGCGACGAGGACGAGTTTGAGGCGGAGCAGGAGGAGCGGCGGCGGCGCGCGGAGCTGGACCGGCTGTTCAAGAGTTTCGCCGAGAAGATTGCCGAGGCGGGCCGCAACGAGAACCTCGAGGTGGACATGCCGATCCGCGAGATTGGCTTCCACGGCGTGCCGTTCCGCAGCAACGTGTACATCCAGCCGACGACGGAGTGCCTGATCCAGCTGACGGAGCCGCCGTTTATGGTGATTACGCTGGACGAGATTGAGGTGGCGCACCTGGAGCGCGTGCAGTTTGGCCTCAAGAACTTTGATCTGGTGTTTGTCTTCAAGGACTTTACGCGGCCGCCCTTCCACATCAACACGATCCCGGTCGAGTCGCTCGAGGACGTCAAGGAGTTTTTGGACTCGTCGGACATTGCCTTTTCCGAGGGCCCGCTCAACCTCAACTGGCCGACGATTATGAAGACGGTGACGGCGGACACGCACCAGTTCTTTGCGGACGGCGGCTGGGGCTTCTTGCAGGCGGACTCGGACGATGAGGACGCGAGCGAGGAGGAGGAGGAGAGCGCCTTTGAGATGAGCGACAGCGAGATGGCCGACCCCAGCGAGTCGAGCGAGGAGGACTCGGACTTTGACTCGAACGCGTCGGACGAGGCCAGCGAGGAGGGCAGCGACGACGACGACGACGAGGAGGGCGAGGACTGGGACGAGCTGGAGCGCAAGGCCAAGAAGCGGGACCGCGAGAGCGGGCTGGACGACGAGGAGCGGGGGAAGAAGTCGCGGAAGCGGTAGGCGAGCGAGCGAAGCGAAGCGAGCGAGCCGGAGCGGAAGCGGGAGACCGGAGCGGAGCCGGTAGCTATATGGCAAGCCGGAGGCGAGCGGTGGCAGTGGACTGACTATCGGTGGCAGTGGACGGCTTTAGCGGACGAGTGGCAGTCGCCTATAGCGGACAGTGGACGGCAGCAGTCACAGTGGATGGACAGTGATTGACTACCTGCAGTGGACTTTACGGTGGCAGTGGCGGAGAAAACGCTCTTTCTTCTTATTTCCTTTTTTAATTCTTGTCTTTCTGTTAGGTTGCACGCCGGTTGCTTTTCTTTGTATCTGTCGGTTGTATTAGTAGTAGTCGAATTATCTATTGATGTGGCTGTTTATTCAGACGCGCAGTAGGCTAAATACTTGGTGGGATATCATGTTCAAACCCGTGCAGTATGATTTCTATAGTCGCTGAGCGATGACAAATACATGCAGACACCGTGCAGTTAAACCCATTTTTGGTGATAATGATTGCTTATATTCAGACCCGTGCAAGATAAACTCTACAATTTACATTAGAAGCAGAGCAGCAAAGAAAGACACGACAGGCATGAGGTTAAACAATAGAGGGTTTAACAAAAGGAAAACAAAGGACAACTAACAAAACAAGTAAACTCAAAATCAAAACAAAAAATCAAAACAAAAAATCAACAAAATGATCAAAGTCAATCTTCACACCACACCTATGCATCCCGCCCCGACGCCATCGACGCCGCACCGCCGGCGCCGGCGCGGGCGGCGGGCTGGTTGTTCCACGACAGGTACGTGTGGTCGCCGAGCTTGCGCGGGTGGACAATGTGGGTGACGAGGAAGATGGCGCCGAGCACGATGCAGATGCCGCCGACGACGAGGTAGGCGATGCCGAGGAAGTTGTTGCGGCCGCCCATGACGGTGCGCGTGGAGAGGATGATGGACTTTGTGCCGTGGAAGCTGGCGACGGGGAAGACTGGGGGGTTAGCATATGTGTCTTGGACTTTTTGTGTCTTTTGGTTGTTTTTTTGAGGCCGTCTTTCTCTCTTGCCGTCTCTCTTTCAGACTGGCTTTGTGTCTGTGGCTGTCTCGCTCTTTCTGCTCCAAGGCTGCTTTGTAATCGTCTCTTCTGCCTTTGTCTCTCTTCTGCCTCTCTCTTCTGCCTCTCTCTTCTGCTCTCTCGCTCTCTCCCTCACTCGCTTCGCTCGCTCGCCTTCGACTTACAATCAAGAATGTCCACCTGGTACGTCCCCGGCTTCATCGCATCATCGTCGTTCCGCTGCGCCAGCTTGCTAAACGTCGGCAGACCCGCCGTCCGCATCCACACCATAAACGCCTCGTCCTGCGACAGGTCCGGCGGCGGGTTGCTGTCCGTGTAGCCGTGCGGGAACCGGTGCACCCAGTTGGGCGGCACGGCCACGTCGTCGTAGCTCATCTCCGACGGAAAGTTGCCGTACAGCGCCTTGTCCGAGCTCCAGGCGATGTTGGTCTTGTTCTGCATCTCGTACGTCTCGTTGTTGCTGCTGCCGCCCTGCACGTTCAGCAGCACCGGGCTCGAAAACGTGTCGTTGAACAGCGAGTTGGCAATCAGCCCGCACGGGTAGTACGGCTTGCCGTTGGGCGCAATGTCCAGCGGGTCGCAGTCCGAGTCGTCGATGCTGTCGTGGTCAAACTTCTTGCCGCTCAGCTGCGTGTCGACAAACGAGTTGACGTAGCGCCGGTGGTTCTGGTAAAAGTTGGTCAGGTGGTAGTAGAACAGCACCGGCGGGCCCATCGTCTCGGGAATGTCAAACTGCAGGCTGCACTTGTACACGCCACCCGGCACCGGCACGCCGTCGTAGCTGACGCTAATGTTCTTCCGCTTCCACATCGCTGCTACCTTGGTGCTGCTGCTGTTGCCTGACTTGAACTGCGTGTCGATCTTGTCCGTCGGCATCGTGTCGAACCCGTCCGTCGGCGCGTCCGACGAGCAGTCCGTGTAGTCGAGCTGGATCATCTGCACCTGGTTGCTGGCGTACAGCAGCACGCCGCCGAGCGGCGCGAATAATATGCCGATCAAAAAGAACAGTGGCAGGACCGTCTTTGGCGTGAGGATGGGTCTGGGGGGTCAGCTTGTGTCGTGGATTGTTGAAGAAATAGAAAGCAAAAAAAAAAAAAGACTCACTGCCATGCCTTGAGACGTTGTTGCCGGAACGCCGTGTCTAGAGGTCAGGTCAGCGTTGTCGTCGTCGTCGTCATCGCGTCCCATCCATCCATCCCATCCCGTCGGATGCCCGGGAAACACGCCAGCACGCTCCCACCATCCCCAAGCCACCACCCGTCACAACTTACTCGCCGGTCTCTTGCTCTTCTTCTTGTCGCCTCCCTTTGCGTCAATCTCGTTGGACGCGATCGAGTCGGCCCGGTCGGGCGCATCAGCGTCGCGAGCCATCCTGTGCGCGTGGGCGGATAACGATCAGTCGGCAAATAAAGTCGTGATAATCAATCGTCGTTTGCTGTCGCTTGCTGTCGCTTGCTGTCGTTGGTTGTCGTTGGGTTGTGTTGTGATGAGGCTGCTGGCAAAAACATTGCCTTTGAAATGTCAAATACGGAGTCCGGGATCGAAACGCAGGCAAGACCCAAGCCCGTACTCGTACTTCGTACTTGCATTAATGGGATTATGTGGGACAACCGTGTCTTTAGGGGCATGCGCAGCACAGCCACAGCGCGCGTCTGACGCGCAGGCCCAGGGAGGCAGTCACGTGATATCGACCGAGCCGTTTGACGCAAAATAGTGACAAATCATATGCAGCGCTGCATGATTAGATGCAGCAATTCGGATGAAATGGGTGCGGGTACGGAGTAGGAGTAGGTGCAAAAGAGAGAGGGTCACTTTGACAAAAAAGACGACTCACTCTATCTACGGTCGTATCGTTGTACTCCTGGTATCATCTATGACAGTGACATCACAGCGATCTGAACAAAAAAGACGCTGACTAATCATCAACGGCAGGATGCATACAAAAGTACGAGTAATACTCGCACTCGCACTGATAGGCAGTCACGCCATAGCCAACAGTTGACGACCCGTCCCTACCACAGTTCTGCTGCACGCTCCAGAAGCCTTGGAAGCTTTCCGCTTTCCCTTGCACGTGCGGAGGTGGCGTATAGTGGCCCGTGCGTCTTCTAGAACGGTTCCAGGAGCTTAGTGAGGGGTGGAACGACCAGGGCCTGGCGAAAGAAAGCAAGAGAGCAGGAAGCAGCGCAGCACGAAGAGCCCCGAAACAGAAGGCGTCAGGATAACAAAGAACGCACCTTCCTTCTCCCTCCTCTTTCTCCCTTCCCCACCTCGTTCGTCTCTTGCTCCTTCCCGTCTTGTCTATCTATCACTTACGCATCCTCGTTTAGATTCTCCTCCCGTTGGTTTCTCGTTTCCCTCCTTTCCATCTGCCATCTGTATCTGCATCTGCGGCACATCTGCCTTTTGACGTCCAACGCTCATCTGCCGCTTATCTTCATCTCCGTTGCTGTCACCATCGCACCCCACCTCCAGACGGCGGCAACATACCCAACGGCATCCACGACGAATCGCATCTTTGCACAATCGACCCAATTACCCCGACAAAGGCAAGAGCCACCAGCATACTCGTAAACCTCAACCGGAAGGCACAGCCCACGCACCCTCTTGCCTCCTTCCTCGCATCAACCAAGGCGTACCACACCATTGTTATTACCGTAAGTACGTACACGCACCTGCTGGTCCCGTCTGTCCCTCCTCGCATGACATCTCGTCATCCCGTCGCTTGCTCCTTCCGTCGTGTCAGCTCCTGCACCACTGCCCATCCACCTCCTGCTCCACAAGCCTCTGCCACCCCTCACTTTGTCGCCACTTGGCCGAACAGGCGTCTTTTGTTCTGTTTACTCTTTTTTTTTTGGTCATTCTCGTTCGCCTTTTTCCTCTTGACTGCGTCCACGTCACCGCGACCCCTGCTCTTCCTCTGGCCGTCACGTGAAGCCCGACGTCATTGCCTCGTGGTGTCGACTGGGCATCTCCCACCCTTCCATCACCACATTGTCATCTAGCTTGACTAGTCATCCAGCCTAGCTACAGCTTCAGCTCGGCCATCAGCTATCGCGGTATGCTCATTTTCCTTCGCGTCTCCTCGCGTCTCCTCGCGTCTCTCACGTCTTATCACGTCCCCGCGCGTCTTGCTCAACCCCACTCTCCTCACATCCGTCGACAGCCTTCCAAAGGGACGCGGAAGCCAACAGCTTTGGCGTATAAACAACCCCTTTGACCTCGGTCTTGCTCTTACTAGAAGAAGAATCATCCTCGGTTTTTTGGTTGCAGAAGAAGAAAGACAAGCACTGGGCCGTGATCGCGCATCCCGCCCCGTCTTCTTCCAGTTATCCTCTTTTTGTCTCCCTTGCGCTCTCCACACACGATAACTCGACCGCAGGCTAACATTCAGTCATTCACTCGTAGCTTGCGACAACTTTATACAAAACCAGCAACTTTATACCATCCCAACAACTCCAAACGATACCAACCAAGACCACTCCCAGCGCAACCATGTCCGGCTTTTCAAACCCCTTTGGGAACTCGAACCCGTTTGGTTCAGACGCAGGACAAGCCATGGACACGTCGCCCAGCTTCATGCACCAGGTCATTGAGGAGGACGAGAACGACACGCTTGCGCCTGAATCGCACAGCTTCCGTGGCATGCCCGGCCCGGACTTTTCTTCGCCCTTTGGCCGCTCACCACCCGGCGCCGGCGAGTACCCGTCACAATACAACCTTGGCCGCCGCACGTCTGTATCTGCCGAATCGCTCAAGCCCGCGGCCGACTCGTACGACAACTGGACGCCGCCGGTGCACCAGAAGACGGCCGAGCAGATGGATCGTCTGAAGCGCGCCATCCAGGGCAACTTTTTGTTCAGCCACCTCGACGACGAACAGGCTGCACAGATTTTGAGCGCGCTGGTGGAGAAGCCCATTCCGCACAAGGGTATCAAGGTAGGCAGCGCAGGACCGAAAGACACACCGCATCGTCTAGTCTAGCAACTAACAGTCTAGGTCATCTCGCAAGGCGATTCGGGCGACTTCTTCTACGTTGTCGAAAAGGGCAGCTTCGACGTCTATGTCAACAGCTCGGGCGCACTACAGGCGGGTGCCGAGGGACTGGGCCAAAAGGTCAGCACGATCCAGGCGGGCGGCTCGTTTGGCGAGCTGGCGCTGATGTACAATGCACCCCGTGCGGCCACGGTGATGTCGGCCGAGGCGGCGTGCACGCTGTGGGCGCTGGACCGGCTGACGTTCCGGCGCATTTTGATGGAGTCGACGTTCCAGCGCCGCCGCATGTACGAGACGTTCCTGGAGGAGGTGCCGCTGCTGGCGACACTGACGGCATACGAGCGGTCCAAGATTGCCGACGCGCTCGAGACACAAAAGTTTGCGGCCGGCTCGACGATTATCAGCGAGGGCGACCCGGGCCACGCCTTTTTCCTGGTCGAGAGCGGCGAGGCCGACGCGTTTAAGGCAGGCGTCGCGGACCCCGTGCTGCACTACAAGAAGGGCGACTTTTTCGGCGAGCTGGCGCTGCTGAACGACGCGCCGCGTGCAGCATCGATTGTGGCCAAGACGGACATCAAGGTGGCGACACTGGGCAAGTCGGCCTTCCAGCGGCTGCTGGGCCCGGTCGAGGGCATTATGCGGCGAACCCGGTACGTGGGGGTGAAGACGGGCGTCGAGGACCTGGATCCTCTGGCGACGTCGTAGGTGGGCGGGTGAGCGGGTGAGAGCTCGAGAAGACAGAAGGGTCAAGAGCTGTGGACGAAGGCTACATTTCTAGAGTGGTTGGTTTTGGGTTTGGTGTTTTAGCATGCTCATTCGACATGGGAATGGGTCACGACGGCACATACTCGCGCAGGGTGGTCGGCAGTCCTTGGTGCATTTTGTATATTCGTTTGTTTGGACATTCGCTGGATAGTTTGCATTCTATGTGTTATGACGATGATGTGGATGATGACGATGATGTGAGTTATGTGGTTGGATGTGAATGATTCAATGTGTTTCGCTGATGTAATCAAAACGCCGTGCGCCTGTGCAAGAATGTCGCCTATTATCTGCTGCCCTGGGAAAGACCACCTGCCGCTGCCGCTGCCGCCGCCTACGCCTGCCGCCGCCGCGCGTCCAGCACTGCCAGCCGCAGCTCCTCGGCCGCGGCCTCCGTCTCCAGCACGCGCCCGACGCCCGCGCGCCACGTCGCCTCCAGGTCGCGCATTTCGCCTGCCGCCTCCTGCTGCGCCCGCTGCCGCTGCACCGTGACGACGTCAATGGCGCGCCGCGTCGCCGCCAGCTGCGCCTCGACGGCCCGCAAGTCCGCCTCGACCTGCCAGTTGCCCACGAGCCACGCGTTCTTGCCGTACGTGTCGAGCAGCGCCAGGTGCGCGCGCCGCCCGCGCAAATACGTCTGCGCCGTGTAGGCCTGGGCCAGTGATTGTTGTAGATTTTCGGCGGCTTCGTCTTCATCGCCCACCTCATACCGCGACAGGTCAATGGCGGTCAGGGGCTGCTTGGCGGCGACGCGGGCCATCTCGGCCTGCATGGCGGCCGACAAGTTGGGGGTGTGGGCGTCGCGCAGCAGCGCGTGGTTGGGGTCGTCGTTGTCGGCATGGGCGGCGCGCTCGGCCGCGACAAGGGCGTCGGCGGCGGCGCGCTGCTCGGGCGTGGGCTCGGCGTCAATGTCTGTGGGGGTTAGCTGAAGTCAGGATATAAAATATAAAAAGGCTGCAAGACATACAAGGAAGCGATTCGTGGACGCTTGTAATGAACGGCATGGTGGCGGTAGCGGAGCGGGTACGCGTAGAACAAGCAAACTCGAGAAGAAAGCGATGCTGTCGACGTGGAAATGGTGAAAGCGGCGATAGCGGTGAGGAGCGGCAGAATACTGTACTTGTACTCGTAGGCGCGGACTAGTCCCAAAGGGTGTCGGCAATGCATACGAGTATATTATGAGAAGTCGTATCAAAATGGTCTTTCTAATTGGGGTGTCATATGTTAGTTTAGCATTGTACGAAATGAGATCGTCCAGTAACTAATGCACATGGAAAAGAAAAAAAAAATTGAATTTGGAGCGTCTATTATCAGAGTCTAGGACTGGGTCTAACACTGAAGCAAAAAAAAGTCAAAAATGGCAAAAAATGGACTTGCTGGGAATCGAACCCAGGACCCCATCCATGCTAAGGATGTATTATACCACTAAACCACAAGCCCATTCACTGTCTTAGCAGCTTGTAAAAAGTTGCCACCGAGGCGAGCTTAAGTGATTGTCCCCGTGTACGAGTGCTAGTAGACCTTACTTAAGATCTAGCCATTTCTTATACGGACAGATTTAAGATAATATAAAATTACTACTGCCTCTTCTATTCGATTTGATTTTTAATTTGATTAGTACACCTATAGACCACCTTTTGGTAGTATAAGGAACTTTTATACTAACTCGTATAGTAAAAGCCCTACGGTAGTAGGCCTACTGCCGTTGGGAAAACTTTATACGTAACTGCCTCGTAGGGCGATCGTAGCGCTAGAGAGTGTACAAATATATAAGTATATGGGCTAGGGCCCGTCTTTTTTATAGTACTAGTACTTGTCTCCGCCGTGGCGGCCACGCCGCGTAAGCGGTGCGGCCGCCCTTTTTTTTCTTTTTTCTTCCTCCTTTTTCCCTTTCGTCCTTCTTTTAATTCCTGTAACGAAAGGGATAAGATAGGTGTTTACTGCTGAGTCACGGAGGAAGAGGTGATAGTATTGTTCAAGGTAGGTATGCGATAGTACAGAGACTGATTCTTGCCTCCCTCGACTCTTCGAGGGAGCGGGCGAGGCTCTTTATGTAACAGAGTCGTCGTAGGCTAAGTGGGCCGCCAGGTAGTCCGTGCCACCGACTTACTATCGCGCCTTCGGCGCTTCGTCGTCGCCCCACTATTCCTAAGTACTAACGTCGTCTCTTTACAGCGACGTTAGCGTAGCGCCTAAGACTCTATTTGCCTGATTACTTAATAATCCTTAATTACTTAATACCCTACTATTCTAGTAGGTCCTCTTAAAAAGTCGACTCCGCTCTTTATAATTATTCCCCTTTTACGATAGGCTAGCCTTTAGCTTACCTCGCGTTTACCTCCGCGTCGGTTACGCTAAAGTAGGAGGTCGTATACGTATCCGTCGTAAGGTAAACGAGCTAGCTATTCCGCCCGTTAATTTTGTACGAGGATTAAGGTACGCCCTCGCGAGTTCTCGCGTAAATCTTTACGCTAGGCTCGTCGACGTTTTTACGCAAATTCTTTACGTATCGTTTACTTGTCTTATAGCTTAAATTTACTTTTACGTCTTAGGCGTATACGTATCGACTCGCCGATATATTACTATCCCTTAACCGTTTATATTTACGCCCTTAGGGCGAGTATAAATACGTAAAACTACTTTCGTAGATTACCTTTTTTTTTTCCTTTTTTTATTAATTATAAAGACTTTATTCGTTTTTATTCGCTTTTTTTTCTTTTTTTCTTTTCTTTTTAATAACTATAACTATAATAACCCCTCGTAAACGCCCTTAAAAAATTACTAAGCCCGCGGTAAAGCCTACTACTAAAACGAAGCCCGCCGCTAAGCTTAAAACTATTACTAAACTTATTATAAAATCCGCTACTAAGTTCGTTACTACGCCTCGCCGTTTTACGCCCGTTATAACGTTTAAACTAGTTATAACGCCCGTAGTTTTTATAACCCCGGCGCGTTAGTCGGCCGTCGCCCGCTTAGCCGTTACTATTACGACGCCGCCGTGTACTACTCCTAGTACGATCGTTAACCGCGCCGCGAATACTACCTAGGCGCGCGTTACCCGTATATTAGGTAAAAGTAACTTTACTAACCGCGTAGTCGTTACCACTTCCGGCCCGAGTTTTAGTTACCGCTCCGTTAGCCTATCGTCGAGCCTTACTACTATAGTTATTTTTAACGCCGCTACGTTTATCGTTACTATTAGCGTTACTAACGCCGAGCCGATAGTCGTAAACGACGACTTTTCGTTTTAGGCGGGGTTTATTTTTAACGCCGTTAACGACGCCGACGATATAGACTAGGATAATAACGAGGAGGAGCCCGCCGAGCCTACTATACCCGCGGTTATAACTACTTTTATCGGTAGCGCCCTTATAAAACCGCTAAAGATTCCCCCCGATACCGAGCCGGTAACTAACGCCTCGGCCTATTACCCCTACTTCCGCCGGACGACTAATAAATACCGGAGCGATAACCCCGATTTCGTACTTAATTATGCCCCGGGCGCGAGTACCCGTTATAGTAGTTACGAGTATAACTACGTTACTTATATCGGCCCGTTAGCCCTTATAACTAGTAACGTCCGGGCTTGTATTTAAACGATAGCGCGTGTATACGCCTTAGATCTCGTATTACCCGAGGAGCGGCCGTAATCTTAACTAATACTAGTCGGGGGTTTATTTACCCGGAACGTTCTCGGCCTAGTTTAATATTATCGACGGTACTTCCGCCTAACGACTAATAACTAGTAAGGCTAAATCCGTTACACTATTCTCGCGTACAAGGCCTAGACGGCCTATTAACGCGTATTATACGAATAAAGCGGTTTTACTACCGCGTAGTTACCCGATACTACCTACGCCCGTTTATTACTTAGTAACGAAGGCTTTACTCTTTAGAAGAATACTTACCGCGAATTCTTAAAAAACGTCCGTTCCGGCGCGGCGATAGCCAGGCTTTCGACAACTCGCGTACTAGCTTACGTATAATACCTTAACTCCTAATAATTCCTATAAAGTCGCGTCTATATTCTAGCGTTATCGTCGCGCCTACGCTATATCGTATTCTTTTATTTTATTTACGTTTACGTAAAAAAAAAACAAGGGATAAAATAAAAAAACTCGGGTACCCTTAAAGTAGTAATTACTTATTTTAATTAACTTATTATTCGCGTAAAACTTTTTTTACTTTTTCTTTCCCTCTTTTCTTTTTAGCCTTCTTTACCCTTAGTTTTTCGTAATCGGCGATAACTCTTTATAATCCCGATATATTTTTATCCGGTACTTATTAGTTATACTCGGCGGGCTATCTTACCTATTTAATTAAATAAAATAACTCGCTCTTACACATATACTTATCGATTATAACTTTTACTTCCTACTCGTTTAAATTATTTACTAGGTCGGGGAGTAATATTACTACCGCGTCGCCGTCTCGAAGTATTTACGGTTCTAGTAAAATAACAAAGAATATATTATATAAACGGCTATACTTTTTTAGTAGTACGAGTTTATACGCTACTTTACTAATACGCTTAATTACTCGGAATAGGCCGACGAATCTTAACGCTAACTTACGCTTAC